>APFE030417775.1:0-30141 GCA_000404065.3 Pinus taeda
CTCAGGAGTCTCTTCATGTTCAATCTGTTGGATTTCTTGAATGTTGTACTGGTTGAAAATTGTAGGATGTAGCATTTGATTGGCTGTTTTGGGTGAGAGCACCTGACTGTTATGTTCACTGTGTATTTGTGATTGATTCTCTGACTGAAGTATTTGCGATTGACTTGCTGGCTCTGTGTCTATTCTCAGACCTGAAAATTCTTCTTGTGAATTCAGAAAGTTTTTGATTTGTGTATCATTGTCAAATACTTGCCAGTCCTTTATGTTATTTGGGACTGATGGCCTGTGTTTTACCTCAGCTGTGAAATGGTGATGGGGGTCAAAGGGTAGCTTGCAAGTACTTGCAAACATGGCTAGGCTATGAGCGTGCAGGTTCTGAGCCCTAGAAACTTTGGTGATCTGAAACTTAGCAAGAGACTTAAGTAGCTCAATAACCACAGCTCTATATGATCTGAGTCTATTGTCTTTGGTAACAAAATTGCCCTTGACTTGTTGGATGACCAAGTCCGAATCGCCTAGAATTGATACTTTTGTAGCTTGTAGGGTTTGTACTAACTTGAGGCCTAGTAGGAGAGCCTCGTATTCAGCCATATTGTTGGTACATCTGAATTTTAGTCTGTAGGCTCTACCTTCTGCATAGCTTCTTTCTTTGTTATGCACCCACACTCCTGCTCCTGCCCCAAGCTTGTTGACCGACCCATCAAATTCTAGGAACCATAGAGTTTTCTTTTCCAAGGGATTTTGAATAATGTCTGTGTGGCAAGGATTTGTGAGTTGGAGTCTAGGCTGATTTTTTGGTTTGGTTTGCATGACATCCTTCTCATTCGATGGGATTGTTTTATTTTCTTGAGGAACCATTTTTTCATTATCCTTTTCAAGTATTCTGGTTTCACAGTTGTTAGTTTTGTGGTCTGGAATATTTTCATTGTTTGATTCAGTCAATGTTTGTATATCAGGATCCTGTTGTTCAACAGGTTGACTTGTTTTAATTATCTGGACTTGTTCATTGTTGTTGTTGCCTATATTGTCATTGAAAAGGATGTATGAGTCTATGTCAGAGTGGACAGCATATATGGGAAAATTTTGAGGCTTCTCTGTGCTACTGACCATGTATTTCATCAATGACTCTCTATACAATCTCTTGGGCTGACCAAAGAATGTAATAGTAGCATAAGACATGTCTAGTTGAAGAGACCCCTGAAGTTTAGCCTCCCCATGATCCTTTGACGAGTAAGCATCCCATATTTGGCGTGGAATATCAAGCAAACAACTACATCCCATTCAGGATTGTTGTTTGGATATTGACTTAAGGATACACATAAGTCTTTTATCAGCCTAGACACTGACCTGACTAGATCAAATGAAAACAAGGTCCTTGTAGGTCTAGTGAATATCCAAATTCAACCGTTTCCATTACAGATTTTGGCATTAAATTATGAGATGCACCTGAGTCAAACATTGCATTGTGTAATATTTTGTCATGCACATGCAGGCTGACATAAAAGGGTAGGATTCCTGAGCCTGCTAATTTTCCATCAACTTCAGGGCCAAAGAGCAATTCAGGGGTGTCATCCAACACATTGACATTGTCCACATTATCTTTGTTTTTGTTGTGAGTGAGTTGAAGAGATCTTTGAATTTGCTGTCTGTAAATGTCATTTTTGGCTAGCTCTGGCAAAGGTATGGCTATTTTCAGTTTACCAATTTCAGTTTCTAGGTCAAAGGGTTTTTCAGTTTGTGTTTTAACAACATGAGCAAGTCTCCTTTCTCTGTCTGGTGAAGTTTCCTCTCGATTTTGGGGTTTTTGTTTGTTAATCAGCTCTGGAGGCCCTTTGCTTGGGTTGGAATATTCACATGATGTAGCTAGTGAATTTGGTATTTGTTCAGTGATATCTTCAATAATTACTTCTCTTGTGGGTGAATCAGTTGTATTCGTTGGTTCGGTTACTATGGCACTTTTGGGCTGTAGTTTGTCTTTGGTTTTCTCAGGTTGTGATAGATTTACTATCCTGCTTCTTAGTTTGTACTGTTTATGAACCTCATAAACAGCAGTGTCATAGCCTTGTTTGAAATCAAATGATTCCCCTGATTTTGTCTGAAATTGTTTGGTATCTTCTTCATCATAATCCTCTTGGCTCAAATAGACTTGATGCTTATTATCAAGGCCCATTAGGTGGATATGAGTGTCCTGCGCTGGTTCCTCTAATGTGGAAGTCTCAGCATAGTTTTCTTGAAATGGTGGTCTTATTTCAAGATCGTTGTTGACTTTGCTCCCACTAGGGTTTTCGTTCCTTCTAAAGTTTGGAGTCCTGCTAGGGTTATTTGGTGGTGCTTCCCATGAAGATTTTCTTTCCAAAGATTCTACCCTATCACCTAACCTTTTCATACCAGAAATTATTGCATCCAGCTTCTGGTCTAAGGCTGAGGGCTCTTCCTTAAAGGCAACTCTCTTTTCTGTTTTAGCCCTATTCCTCTTAGCAATCAGGTTTGCTTCAATTGTTACAGCAACTCTCTGAGCTTCTTCGAGGGTTTGAGGGGCTCTTTCTTTCAATTGATAAGCCATATCTGCGTCAAATCCATCTGGGAACTTGTATAAGGCTAAATCCGGTGGTGGTCTTAGATTTTGAGGTATAGCATTGTAGACATTATTGAACCTAGCACAGTATTCCAAAACTGTTTCTTGAGGGCCTCTTTTTATCATATCATATTCCCCAAGTATATGTAAAGGGTCCTTTTTCTTCTCCCACCTATTTGTGAAGGATTGGTAAAGTTCATAAGGGGTTCTGATGCTATTTGCAGGAAGTGATCTGAACCATGTTCGCACATCCCCTGTTAAGCTTTGGACAAATATTCTCATCCTCACTGTTTCATCATCTATCTCATAATTTTCGAAATGATCTTGCATTCTCTTGGCGTGCTGTATAGCTGAGTAAGGGCCAGTGGAGTCAAAGTATGAGATTTTAGCTTGATAATCTTGAGGTAAGGCCACTGGATTGGTAGGTAGTTGCAAAGGTGCATATCTGGCCATGTTTAGTAGATTTAGGGGGTTGACTAGGACAACTGGGACAAGAGGGATAGTAGGTATCACAGGGGTGATGGGTACAGAGGGTGTAACAGTGTGGGGTGAGATAATGTGTACAAGAGAAGAAGGGATGGGTGGGGAACTTTGAGATGTTGATGGGGAGCTAGGTGAGTTAGGGGTGGAACGAAAAAGGACTTTGATGGGAGTAGAGATTGGGTTAGGATGCTCAAACTGTTGGCTAATGTCAGCAAGTTGTTCTTGTTTTTGCTGGTTCCTAACAAACTTGGGGATTGTATTGGGGTTTTGAAAAATGGAAGGGGGATTAGGATCAGGATTTGCCCTAGTATGCCGAAAATTCTTCTTGGGAGCCAGCTTCTGAGTTATTCCTTTTGGATTTTGTAAAAACGTTTGTATAGCACAGGGTACAGCAAGGACTGGTCAAGATTTTTGGAAGGATTTTAAGCATCTGTGTTAAGTATAATATCTGGATCAGCTCTTCTTTCAAGCCGCAGATGTTTATATGGGAGCAGTTTGAAAGCTTCTTGACTGATTTTTAGACTTTAAATCCTAGATCCCCAGTGGAGTCGCCATTTATGTTAACACCTAGGTTGTTCTCTTTGACTCCTAAGAGAATACGGCCGGGGTAACCACTAACCAATCTTTGGGCTACAGCTTCTAGCCCAGCTGTAACCAGAGAGGGCTCTCTCTATTAGGTTTGTCACTGCTTTTAGTGAAGTTATTAGGCTAGTTATGAAGTGAGTTTTTGGTTGTTTTTGTGTTTGGTTGGGAGGATGCTTCTAATAGCTTGTAATGTCTTGTTTTCAGGTGGAACTAATCCATTGGGCAATGGGGTCTTGGACTATTGTTCCCTTGAGGTATTGACTGAAGGGTGGAGGTAAATGTAGGGCCTGTATGTATCCTATGAAACAAAATATAAAGATTGAGAATAGAATGGAAGCAGCTTAGCAAAAAGCAATGAAGAATTTTTTACTTAAGCTGACAAGTGTGAAAGAGGTCTGTTATCTGGGAGCAATTTCTTGAATTCCTGAAATAACATGCTCTAGTGAAGATACAATATTAAAGGCAACACTGATGAATTACTCTTTAAATACCATAACTGAAGAAAACACATAAAAACAGCTAGGATTGAACTCAGGGTAATCAAAGATTAAATCCTGGGTTATTCTTTTTCCTGGCTATTCAGAGACTGAATATACGTGGGAAACATGAGAGATACAAGAACTATAGCAAATATAACTGCAACAGAAAGGAATAAGGAAACTTATTGAGCCATGGAATACACGGGAATCCTGCAACTTTGAGCCACACACCAGCAAGTTATCATGAGAGACAATATTTGAAGAAATCCCATTGTTCTTTGTATTAGCTGTCTGAATCTTTACAATATGAGAATAACAGAAGAGAGAACGAGAGCTTCTTTTCATCCGGAGTCCAACCCCTCTAAACAAACGCGTGGGGGAATATATAGATGTTTCATACAGAAATATCTCAGGTATTGAGTCATCTGAGAGGAAAATATCTCTTACACTCGTACAAGGAGAGTAGATGAGAAGTAATTGCAAATATAAATGACTCTTAAAAGCTTTTTACTCCTGTCAGGATAAATTTTTGACCTTTGGGCACTGCGGAGTCAGCTGTGCGGCTTTATCATAAATGTAGAATGAACTGCTCTGCCACTCTGATTTTTTGTATCTTCTTGGCCCTGCCACCTGTACCTGCTAATGCTGCTGCTGATGTTGAGTACCTGTGCTGAGTTGGCTCAGCGTCTTCATATTCGCTGTTTATGGCCTTTACTTATCTGTATGTGTAGTATAAACCTTTTTACCGAAAAGATTTAATCCTCTCAACTTTGGTTTAAAAGTAACTTTATCAGATCTTGCCATGTATCTGGAGGAGGAAGCTGATGCCTCAAAATTGACCCTAAGGTCTCATCAGCCTCTGTGTACTTGTAGAAATGGGGGGCTCATCAAACAGATGCGTTACTTCATTTCTAATAAAAAACAAATTATCTAACTTTTCAAAAAGAATTTTCCCTATTACTGGGCCTACTGAAGATGTCCCAGGTGTCTCAGCAATCTGAATTGCTGCAAAAGCGCTTACCCTCTTGATGTATTTTTCATGAGAGAGTAATTTTCCTGATTCTAGCAAGTTGGGGAGCCCTTTGTCCTGCAGGGCCGAGAACCTATTCTGAAATTTGTTTATATCTGCCTGCATATCTTGAATTCTCCTGTCTAGAGTTTGGATCAAATTTTTCATTGTTGTGGCTCTTTTGATCAGAGAAATGGTTTCTGTTCTATTACCAATTCCCATTTTAACCAGCTGGGAACTTGTCCTGTAGTTGAGAACTTCAATCATTCTGGGGGCAAGGTCTGCCATGTTACCTAGGGAGTTTCTTGCTCTGTGTAATTCTTTCCTTGCCCTTCCAATGAGTCCCACTCGCTCATATATGGCATCAATGTACTCCCATTGGTTGGTTATTTACTGTCCAATGGCAGTCCAAATTACTTGTTTAAGCTCTGCTGTAACCTTCTCAAAATTGAGTTCTTTTTCTAGCTCTGCAATTGTTTTCTTCAGAGCTTTTACTTCTCTCTCCCTCTCAGCCACATTTTGCTTAGACTTATCATATTTTTCATTTATCTTTGCTAAGCTTTCCTTGGCTTGATTGAGTTCTGACATTTGGGATTCTAGCACCTGGATTTCTTGCCTTAGTTTCTGCATGTCCAGGCTCTCGGCCTGCTCTGTTGTTGGTGCTGTAGTGGCTGGTGCTGTGGTGCTTGGAGCATCTTGCTGTGCCTGCTGTTTAGGAGGGGTAGTATCTTGAGGGGACTCCTCAAGATCTCTTGACTCTGTGGGTGGCTTTGAAGATTGCCCTGTCTCCCTCCTTTGTAATGCTGCTTCTAAAGTTGTCCCAGTGTCTTGCAGCTTTTCCTGTGTTTCCACCAGTTCTTTATATAATGTCATTAATAATGCAGTGACATCCTTTTCTCGCCTCTGCTGGGCAACATCATCTGTTTGTGGATGTAGAGTTGGGGGGATCTTCATTTTCTTCTTGATTGCAGCTATATCTGCATCCCTTAGTTTAAGGACCTGCTGTATTGCCTTAACGTCATTGGGATCATGCCCAAACTCTATAATTATCTCCTCCAATGCCTCGATTCTATTGTCTTTAGCTTAAGAGGATGCCCTCTCCAACTCAAGCTGTGCTGCAGTGTTATTTAAGCTATTTTGCAGCCTATAATTTATCAAGGTCTTATCTGCCAGAGTGGCATAGACCATCTCACCCGTCTGCTTGTGGAGCTCGATTTGGTCCATGGGGTGGATGTCCTTTGAAAGGACTTCTAAGTTTGTCCTTATATAATCTGCAGCTGTTTGAGGTTGCTGCACTGTAGGGGCAAAATGGCTCATAGTCATTTTGCCTTCTTGCACATCAAAGGCAACCATTAGCCTTTGTTGGTTTGCAGGGGCCATATCTAACAAATGATTATAGAGCCGAATTTTTATTGGCTCACTCCTCCTTTTGGCCTCTTTAAATTGCTCCTTTATGCCTACAGCTGTACTCTGCTGTTGTCCTGAGGAGCTGAACTCCCCAAGTGCTGCCTTGTCCTGCTCTTGATGCAATGAGCTGGCAGAAGTCTCCAGGCTGTGTATTTCTTCTTCTGAAAAAGGATTGAGTCTTTGCCTTTTATCTGATGTTTCTGTGAGGGGTGTTTCCCTCTCTCTCTTTCTGCTAGTGTCCTCCTTTTGAGGGGTTTGGAGGACAGAGGAGTCTATCCTAGAATCTTGTCTAGGAGGCGCCATATTGGTTACTCTTTCTTGAGTGGCTGCCCGGCCTTCTGCTTTTTGTTTTTCTTGATCCTGATGATCAATTTGTTGCTGTTGTTGCTGGAGTTGCTGTTGTTGGTCTTGCTGGCCCTGTTGGCCCTGTTGATCCTCTGCTTCTTCCATTTCTTTGTCTTTTCCCTTGCCCTGTACTGAAGTTTGTGCTGCCTCTTGTTGTGATGCAAAGGAGGAAGCAGGTGCTGTTGTGTGAGGATTTGCTAGAGCAGGCACCTGAGAGGGACATTCCAAGTCAGCCATTTTCAACAAATGTCTTCTAGCCCTCTCAACTAGCTCTTCCTGAGATACAGGCTCTACTAAGGTGTTTTTCTTCCATTTTGGTTGGTTGGCATGTCTTGATATATGGAGCTTGCTCTCATGCTCATAGCTAGAGAGTTTGTATTTCAATCTTCTCGAAGATATAAAGCCATTTGGGTCGTAGGGCTTCCAAAGGAAACTGAGTGTTAGGCCAAGGCCTTCCAGCATCCTATCTGCCTCCTTCCATCTTTCTCTTTTGTTTAAAACAAAATGACCAAGCTGGTTCTTAACTTTTAATTGTGCCTTCTTGCCTTTCCCTACAAAATGGATCTGATCGGCATTGCCGAATTGTCTGAAATACTCTAGGGCAAAGAGCCTCATGGGCACAAATCTGGGTAGCCTGAATGGGCGCAGCTCACACCCATATATCCTAATCACAGTGTGATGCTGGTAAAAATACCAGTCTCCTATGCTGTAGGCAGTGGACAACTGTAGAATTCTCTACATTTCATCAGAGAGTCTTGGAGGAGGTTCTGTCATGAGCAAAGATAAGGCTGGATGAATGAACAAATCTATGAACTCACAATATGTATAAGGCGAATATGCACGCACATGGAAAACTGAGCTCCAATACACCACTGATCTTGGGTTTCCTGCTGCATCAGTTCTCTTGATTTCAAAGGAGAACTTTTCATGTTGGTGATAAAGAATAAGATGATAAATATATGAAGTATATCTAAACACCCTCTCCCTGGATAAGTGCAAGAATTGCTCATGTATCTTGTCATAAATATATGTGGCATAGTCATAGCAGATGGGGGCCTTACCAGGGGTGAACATTGTCATCATGACTAACACAGTTTCCTCTATAAACTCCATCGATTTATAACCCAGTACTGAGCTTACCATATGGGCCAGGTCCAGTCCAAGTTGATTTAGGTATCCATCAAAGATGGGAGGATGCAGCACTGTATCTGACTTGCTAATAAACAACTGATTTAATTTCAGGATCTCTGCCTCTGTGAGTACTTTGGTCCCTTGGTTGATTAAGTCCAGTAGGGATAAAGGAACCAGTTTCCTTTGGGTTTTAAATTGAACCATGTCCCTGATGGCCTGAGGGGTGGTATAGAATACAATTTCGCCTTGGGGATTCATTACAACCCTCTGCATCGGATCATAACAACTAGCACACAGGTAGATGAGGTCAGGAAACTGTGTGACTTGGGGCATTTTAAAAGTTGGAAGGGAAGACTCCCAAATACCTAGGATGTCTGTCCCATCTCTGTGCCTAGCCCTGAGCTCATTCAATAGGTGAATATGAAATGTACATCTGGATCTGCAGTCTTCCGAGATCTGGTAATCTAGGTCTACCAAATCCTGCCAGTCTAGCTCTCTCTGAGGAGCATTTAGGGGAGTGACATTAAGGACTGCAGGGGTTTCCATGTCTGACCCAAGTATTTCTTGAGGTGCCGGGTCTGCTACTTGAAACAGCGAAATTGAGGGAGACTGAAATTAACAGGGTTGGTGCACAGTCAAGGATAACAATGCTGGGATTTCTGGGAAGGCCTTTCTGCAGTGGGACAGACCTCCCTTGACAGTTTGGGAGTAATGCAGGAAGTCCACGATTGCGCGAACAGGGCAGGGTTTTAACAGAAATTGAAGTCTAAATGAGGTCTCCGCCGCTGTGTTTCAACTCTAAACGGTCGAATAAGGGTAGGATAGAGTTGGTTTCTTGGTGGAATTTTAATCTTATGGCTTCTTGTGGTGGATTTTACAAGAAATTTAAGAAAAAACCAGTTCGAAGGAGGACGAAGACTCAAATACCTGTTAAACAATGGCTTGGACTGAAGAAATAGCTGGGTTAGCACGCTAGACTCTTTGAAAATGGTCGCGGGTTGGCTGGTAGCACGGTCGTCGTGAATTGCATGTAGACAGCGGAGCAGTGTTTTTCCGAAAAAATTGAAAAAATTGCGAAAAAACGGCAAAAATATGGCTTTTTCCTTTATTGGCGCGCTTTTTGGATGACGTCAGCATGACGTTAGCAGGACGTCATCGGGTGACGTGGCGGCCAATGACCGGTCCACGGGGGCGATGAGGTGGCGTCCACGTGGGTGAATGAGGGACGAGGTGGGCAAATGTGGTGGTGACGTGCGCGACAGCAGGACGGGGACGTGGATGGGACAGGTGTCACCATATCGGGACCCTTCCTGCACGGCGAAGAAACTGTCAGACGGGCTCTGATGGAACTTGGGTGCGCCATCTGTCCCCGCGTGACGCAAGCATCTGACAGATATCGGAAGGTATCTGTCAGACGTGTAGGGTCCTCCGATATTGATGTGAGCCGTCGATCTGGAGGCACGCGATCCAACGGCTATCGGGCGATCAACTTGCACGGGCTCTTAACACCTGCCTTTATTAACTTTCGGATGTCGGGATTTCCCGAAAACACTGCGTGCCGTAGATCTGGGACAGGTGCCATCTGACGGTCATCGGACGGGTGATCTGCAAGGGAGATAGCGGCCAGCGGGCAGGTTTTAAAAAACAATATTTCTCGGCAATTCGTGATCGGCGGGCCCCTCCATATGCAAAAACTTTTCGGGGGTTTTTTATGATTTTCTTTACAAAAGTAATTTAGTCCACCAACCTTCGGAAAACATGAAATTTGCGGGTCTTATGCAAAGTTTGGGTATAAATCTTTATGAAGGCAGAAACTTATAGGGAAAGGGGTCGAATGGTTTTTATACAACGTGAAAGGGTAAACTGGCTCCCGACCTTAGGATAAGGCGGGGGAAGGATATTTTCATAATGTTTCCGCCCTTGGGTGGTTTTTAGGGGATTAAAAGGTTTTTCAAGGGTTTTTAAGGGCAGAAATGGAGCAATTGGGTAGGAAAATGGATTGAGAAGGAGAAAAAGGTGGAACATGGGTTCTTGACCTTAACCAGGTGTTAATTCAATTCCCAGGGAGTGAACCTTATGGCTATAGTGCCAAGGAGGGGATATTTATACATTGTGGGGTTTATACACCATGGTGTTTATAATAATAGGGGTAGTGGAGTATAGGGAGCTAAAATAGTAGAGTTAGTTGTTAACATGGAGGGAACATATGAATGAGGGCTAGTTCAACCCAGTTTTCTTTTGAAAATAGCTTGAAATCAAGAGTAGATCAAAATGAAAAGATTTTTGCACAAGAAATGTGGCTTTTAAGGCCATAAGAATATAACAAAGATATAAACTTTTGTGCTTTGTACACCTTGGGAGAGGGTGTTAGCAATGAGTGATATACAAATGAAAACAAGGGAGTTAGTCATGCTCCAGTGTGTTGCCTTCCTTGTAGATGTTTCAGAAAATTTGGTCTTAAAAGAGACAGCACTTCTGCAACCCCATCTACCTACCCAACTAGTTCTCCTAGCATTTTTACTCCTTCTTAGAGGGTGCACTTGGACTTGCAAACCCTTTTGTGTGCCCTTTTCTTTTCATTGGCTTTTTGCTTTCATTTCCTATCTAAAACTACCCTTATTCTTTCCAAGGTCCCAGATTAAGCAGTTGGGAACCTTAGTTTCTCTACCTAGCTACTGATCTGCCAAGATTAAACAGTTTGGACAGATTTCTTTCTCTATTCTACAACATAAAATTGAACACATGGCATGATCCAGATTAGACTGTTGGGTCATCCATAAACTTTTGTGAAAAATGCAGGCCTATATACACCTTCTTTTCTTGTAAATATGGAACCTTTGTGGCAGCAAAGAATGGATCATATTTGGCACTCATTTTGCCAATCATGAAATATGAAACCTATTGGTATAGGTATCCAACACTTACCATTACACTTTTGGCACTTCAAGGCCTTATCAGCCATAGGGAATTCCCTTGGAAGAATGCTAAAGATTGATACAGACAGACACTTAAAAGGAATTTTCACTTTTGCTAGGATATGCGTCGAGGTAGATCTTAGCCAAGGACTACCTGAAAGCATTTTCCTGACTTTCAACAATATTCAGTGGAAACAATATTTGGACTATGAGAACACTGCATTCAGGTGTAGGGGATTTCAACAAACAGGTCATCTGCTCAAAGCATGTCCCAGCAAGAGCAAGCCACAACAAAGGAAGTCTAGAGGATGGCAGAATTTGGATGAAGTCTTAAAGAGTCGAACAACATGAAAAAAAGGCCCTTCGGTATCCGAAGAGGAAGAGACAGAGGCAGAAGAGGATGATACCACCATAGAGGAAGCTGAATTAGAAAATCAAAAGGAAAATTCAGCAGACAACAAGGATCCACAGCCACATACAGTAGAGACTCAGCAAGACAAAGCAGAGACGACAAGCACGGATCAAACCATGGGGGGTAACAAACGTCAACACCAATCAGACACATCAGACTCAGACAAAGAATCAGGGAAGCTGCAAGAAATAACTCAGTTAGTCATTGTTCTGACTGAGCCCACTCTGGGTGAGTGGCATAAGGTCGAAAAGAAAAAAGGGCGTAAATCTTGATGCATGAGTTTTTTCATGCCCTAGCTGGAGCCTGTTTCTTTCTCTTCTTTGCTCTTTTTCTTTGCTCGCGTTAGTTTATCTAACGCTGCTGTTGGGTACATCAGCACTTGTGCCCTTGTGGCTGTTCAGTATGCTTCTTTGCATATGTTGTTGTAACTTTTCATTATTTCTTTAATAAAAAGTTACTGATTTTTTCTCTGGAAAACAAAACTTCCATATTTGTGACATATGGATAAATTTTGAGTTATTTCGGAGAGTGAGATCAATATAACATTTGATCTATATAACACTACCTAATATTTGATCCGACGAAGCAGGTGAAGTGTGGTTCAAATTTTTTTGTCAGTGTTTGGAACGATTTTAGGAAGACTCTTGAACTTTATCTATGGGGTATCTAAATCATATCAAATCAACCCTTATCTTCTTATTGCATATCTAGTCAGCATCATTAAATGGATATTTTTTTGTGAGTGCAAAGCAACGCCTTTGTTGGAAGTTGTGAGGTGAACTTCTAAATAGAATGATACATGTTTATGTCAAAAATGTAAAACGCTTGTTGTGAAGGTGGTCATGAGATCTAAAGAGACCAATGTAAGGTAAAGTTTCCAACTAGGAGTGGTTGATGTCTTTTTCGAGCACTAAAACATTATTAATACATTTCCAAACATTTAAAAGAGGGCCATTAATGATAGTTGAGGGTTTATCAATTTATGAAAACATTTAGGATTTTATGTGCATGCGATTAGGGTATGCAAGGGAGGCTTCATTACATAAGGATCAAAAACAAGGCTAACTTTGAAGTGTTTCACCTTTTTAATGGGCCCAGGGTAGCATGGACATTTTTAATAGGGCTTCAACAAGGCAAGTGTACTTAGGGCTTATGCTAGGATTAGGGTTTTCACTTTAATATTATCAACAACCATTAAGGTTTGCACTTAGGGTTTTTTTATTTTCAACAATGCTCTAATGTATTGACATCAATGACTTTCTCCAACATTACAATGTCCTCAATTGTTTGGTTGATTTGGGTGCATATGTAAATGTAATTCCATTGTCTATTACGAAGAAAATTAACACTAATGGGATAAAACTAATGCACAAATAATTTAGTTGGATAGATCCCTTGTCCAATCTATTGGTGAACTCAAGAATGTTATTATTCGATTATCATCTTATCACTGGGTACACCAATGTATAAACTTTTAATTGTGGATTTCTTTGAAGCCTATGGAAAAATCGTAAGTATAGAATGGTATAGTAAATTACAAGGGTATTTTTCTATAAATTTTTCACACTTATGGCTTCCATATAAGGTTAGAAACAACCATATTTGAGTGGAGAGTAAACCGTACATGAAATATAATGTGACACCACTAGAGGGTCATAATGGGTCTATTTCCTTCGAAAATATTATCTTTGGAAATTATTTCTTGAGATTGATTATGGGTCTTATCAAGCACAATCATCACCCATCCTACTAGCTACACATTTGGAGCTCCCTCCTTATACCCCACCTGGTGCTAATGAATCCTATAATATAGATGCACATAATAGTAAGAATAGTATAGGAACCAATTTAGTAGTTGATAATATTTAGACTCTCTACTTTGATGGTTCAAAAACATAGGATGTATATGGAGCTACTTGCATACACATAGATCCACTAAATAAGGACATCCTATCATGTTGTTTGGAGTTTGAGTGTACAAATAATACTATTGAATTTGAAGCACTTGTTCTTGTGTTAGAGAAGGAAATTGACCCGAAGGTAGATTTTATTAACGTAATTGGTGACTCAAAAGTGGTAACTTGTTAGGTATGGGATAGTATCCATTGTGTTTTACCAAATATTAAAAACTACCAATAGGAGCTATACTGGTTGATTACTTAATTTAAATATTTAAATATTATTTCTGTTCCTAGATTTGAAAATGCTACAACAGATATATTAGCTAATGTAGCCACTATAATGTCACCTTTGAAAAATGTTTTCTCTATAGAGATTATATATAAACCATCTCTTTAAATATGCTTCCATTGAAGAGGATGAGCACGACAAGGCTTTGCAAGAAGCATGTGATGCAATGAAAGGAAACACTATGCCTAAAGGAGTAATGTCCCTGGAAAAATTATATGCTCTATAAAACCGGTTCAGAGGACCAATTAATACGAAGACTCAGAGCTTGAAGTTGTCATCTAAACAAATCAATTTGAGAACCCAAGACGATCCAAAATATGTAAACCTCGGTACATGTTGTTTTCCACAAGAATGAAAATCGTTTATCCACCTTTTCAAATAGTACCAAGATGTGTTTGCATGGAATTATGATAATTGGAAGACATATGGTACTCGTATTATTCAATATGTCATTCCCATTAAATAAGAGGTGAAGCCTTTTCAGCAGAAGCTAAGAAAAGTTCATCCAACATTGGAACCCATAATCCAAAATGAATTGAGGAAGTTGTTGGATGCTCAGATCATTTTCAAAGTTAGACATTTCACTTGGGTTTCGAATTTGGTCCCTGTCAGAAAAAATTCTGGTGAGATAAGGTTATATGTTGACTTTCACAATCTCAACTGGGCATCAAACAAAGATAATCACCTAGTGCCATCCATGGAACATATCCTCCAAATAGTATCTGGGTCTGAGATGTTCTCGTTGCTAGATGATATTACTAGCTACAATTAAGTGTTAGTGGTAGAACTATACCATCTCAAAACCACCTTCAGGACCAAGTGGGGAACATTTTCCTTCAAGCACATGCGATATAGGATTATCAATGTTGGTGCTAAATTTCAAAGAGAAATGGACATTTCATTCTGTGGTCTGATTGGCCAAAGCGTAGTAGTTTATCTAGATGATGTAACTATATTCTCTAAAATAATATCAGACCATGTGTGTCATCTAAAGTAGATATTCGAGGGTTGTTTCAAATATGGGATTTCTCTCAATCTCGGGAAAAGAATATTTGGTGTGTCATAAATAAGTCCCTTAGGACACATCATTGCGAAGAGTGGAATAAAAGTCAACCCTGCAAAGGATCAAATATATAACTCAGATCATGTTCCCAGTAAATAATAAGGTTGAGAATTATTTCGTAGGGAATATTAGTTTCCTACACAATTTCATCTTCGACTATGCTTTGATAGCTAAACCATTATAGGAGATGATTAAGAAAGAAAAAATCTACGAATGGGACAAAAAAGAGAAACATGAATTTTTTTATATTAGACAAGCTAGTGTTGATGCACCTACAGTATTTTGTCTTGATTATGGAAAGGATTTCCTTCTTTATACTTTCACCTCAAATTCATCTATTGTGGTTGTATTGACTCAGACAGATACTGAAGGAAATGAACGACCTATTTCTTTTATGAGTGTTGGATTATAGGAGTCAAAGCTGAATTACCCTTCCATTGATAAACAAGCTTGTGTTGTATATAAGGTAGTTAAACATTTCAAGCCCTATCTCCCTAAAGCTCACGTGATTGTATATGTGCCTCATTAAGTGGTAAAAACACTTTTTGTGCAATAAGAGATGGATGAGAAGAGGGAAAATTGGATGTCTTATTTACAATGATATGATCTAGAGTTTAAACAAGTTCATACTATTAAGGGTCATGGACTCTCTCAGTTAGTAGCAGAAGAAAGATATGGTTTGGAGAAAGATATTTTAGGATGGGAGAAGGAAACATAAATGTATAACGTTGAACAAGTTCCCTTGCCAAGCTTGTTAATTTTCACACTGCTCTTTGTTGCTTCAATTACTTTTAGCCCAATTCAATTATTCAATTAGAAATATCTTCAACAATAATTAATATTTCCATTCATTGATATTAATTTAAGATAGAACAATAAATGCAATGATAAAGGAGGCAATTAATACATCAAAAAGAGACACCAGGTTTGGTCAAAGACTAGGGAAAAACCCCAAAAGGGAGAAAACCGTTTGAAAATTATTGTTATATTATTTTTTCATAAAATATTAAGCAGAGAATACAATGAACCCAATACCAAATAATTAAGAAAAATAGCCCAATCACATTCATAAATATGTTTCCAACATCAATATATATCAGAGACAACTTTTCTTGTCTACAGTCAACTGTGGTCGTATGTCAAATTTATCCCTAGAGCACAACTACATGGAGAAAGAGTTTTGCATGTGGCTGAGACCTTCCAACTACACCCTTGAGCCTGCTAGCCCATGGTTATAGACGAAAATGTCCTTTTATGAGCCTCTGAATGAGAACCAAAAACCCTAGAACACATGCGAGCTTCAAACCCTATATCTTCGAACGTGTGTGAACCACTTTCTTCGACCCTGCCTTAGACCTGTGCGAACCAACCAATGAAGAAGAGAAGAATAATATGCTTGGATGATGTACAAATGATCTTAAGGTCACTTGTATCTATAGGTTTCCAAGGGTGACCAATTCCTATTAGGGTCGACCTGTCCAAATTTGCATATGTGGTCTTTTCATCATAAGAACAGTTTCCCTTGTTCGAATTGGGCGGTTCAATAGTCAAAATTGGTCCTCTTGAAAAGAGGAATCTAGCCTCATGGTTGTAATTTGTCACCAAGACACCAAATTAACACTCCATCTCAACTAGGGATAAATTCTAGCCGCATCAAGTCATATGTATCATGTTGTCATGTTGTGTCCCATTTATGCTCAACTCTATCTGCTAAAACATTCTTGAATCCAAAGAAGAAGAATATGCAAATATGTGAATATTTGAAATTTTCTCATCTAGAGATATGTGAGGGAGTCTAATTTCTCCTCTTTGCACCATGTATCACATGAAATGATATCATATCTCTATGTGCTTATGCTTGTCATGAAATACAAGATTATATACTAGATGGATCCCACTCTTGATGTTGCAATATATCACTGTAGTGCCTAGGAACTACTCAAAGAACTCTCCAAAGAGATTTCTCAACCAAAATTCCTTGCAGCTAACCATGCTATCAGAAATGTACTCTACCTTAATGGTACTCGATGTTATGAACTTCTACTTTGTGCTCATCCAAGATATCATGGAAGATCCAAAAATAAAACAACATCCAAACATACTCTTCCTATCGACAACATTTTTTTCCTAGTCAGCATCAATGTATCCATGAAGCCAAAAATATCCAGTACAATATCTCAAACCAAGTGTGATCGTCCCATGAAAATATATCAAAATATGTTTGCCAGTGATCCAATGTTCATGGAGAGGCTCAGTCATGAATTGACTCAATGTATTCACTGCATATCATATGCCCAAATGGGTTTCACTAAGAATAATATCAGAGCCCCAATCCACTGTCTATACTCAGATGGGTTTGTCGAACTGGGTCCTACAAATTCTTCACTTAACTTCTTGAAATTCATTTCCATCGGTGTGGGAAAGGACTTGCATTTTGTCATTCCAAACTTCTCTAACAACTTCACAACATATTTCCCTTGTGAATTGAAAATCGCATCGAGCCTTTGCCACATATCAAGGTCTAGAAAGTAGTGCATGAGTCCAAGGTTTTTCATCTCAAATTCAGAGGCTAACTCCCTCTTACACTTGATCATCAGGGTATCACTACATGTCATGCATAGATCGTCAACATATAAAAGAAAAAATAATGGCATATCTTGGATCATCTTGAAGTAGAGGTTGGGATCAACATTTCTTGTTGTGAATTCCAAATTCACCAATAATTGTCTATGTCGGCGTACCATGTTCTGAGGGATTGTTTCAAACCATACACGCCTTCTTCAACCTGCAAAAATGTGTCTTTTGATCATCCACTTCAAATACCTAGGGTTTCTTAATGTACACTTCTTCTAATAACATGCCATGGAGGAATGTTTTCTTCACATCCTTCTGATGTAGGTTCCATCCTTGAATTTCTAAAAGAGAAACTATACAATTAATAGTTGTATATCAAGCCACAGGTGAAAATACATCATTGTAATATTCTCCCTCTTTCTCAGAGAATCCTCAGACTACGAACCTTGCTTTATATTTCTCAATGCTACCATTAACTCCATGTTTATTATTGAATATCCACTTCGAAGCCACCTTGGATTTTCACTTCCGGCTTGGTACAACATACCATACATCATTCTTCATAATTGATTCATATTCTTCAGCCATAGCATCATTCCAAACTTTCTCCTTCATGACTTCCTCAAAGGTGGGAGGTTTGGATTGAATCATAGTGCTCATGGTTACAACATATCCCTAGTACTTGCATGGCTTCTTGCTTTCTCTAACTGACTTTGAACGATAACTCATCTCTCCTGAAATGTGTCACAGAGCCAAAGTGGCCTCTTCTTAGTAGGAGGATCACATGGAGGAGGATCTAAGGGATCTATGGTCTCTATGCGATCATCAACAATATATGTCTGAGATTCAGGCATGGAGGTACCATCCACAATATCCATATCGTCATTCTTATTTTTAGGAGGAGGCGAAGGAAGGTCTCTTGCTATCCCAAGGGAAACTTATTCATTGAACGTTACATCCCTGCTAATTTCAACCTTCCTTTGACCAGGAATATATAGTCTAAATTCTTTAGAACTTTCATAATAACAAATGTTATTTTTCTTCCCGTAGCTTTTATCTTGTTTCTTTTGTCCTTTAACACATGAAAATATATGTGGCATCCAAAGATACAAATATGTATAACATTGATCTTGAAACCTTTGAAAACTTCTTCTATGGTATTCTTGTCCAATGCTTGATGAGGCACGCTATTTTGAACATATGTAACAACATTCGTAGCTTCTCCCTAAAGAAATTTTGGTAATTTTTTTTATCCTGGAGCATGGCACAAGTGGCTTCTATAGTAGACCTATTTTTTTTCAGCCACTCCATTTTATTTGGGAGTATATCACACAATCATATCCTACTTGATACCTTACTTCTTGCAAAAATCGATGAACTCATTTGAAATGTACTCTCCACCATTGTCAAACCTAAATATCTTTATTTTCTTCCCTATTTGTTTTTTGAAAAAATATTTAAACTCTTTTTACATTTCAAAGGCTTTATCCTTGTGCTTCAAATAATATCTCCATGCCTTTTTTCAGAAGTCATCAATGAAGGTGATGTAGTAGAGATGGACACCAATAGAATGCATGGGACTTGGACCACATAAGTTAGAGTGAATTATATGTAGAATGTCATTTGTCTAGTTGTTGCTAGAGGGGAATAGTCCCCTTGTCTTATTTCCACTTGCACAACCTAGACACCGTGGAGCACTTGGAAGGTATGCTTTTGACAAGCAATTTAGTGGTTTTTCAATAATAATTCTAACCTTTTCTGCATTATGAATTCAAAGAAGATAGAGGATTTTGATAAAATATGCAAAAATAGACAAAGGGAGCTCAAGTGCTAATAATTGACGTTTTTCTATGCAGGAAGACGTGGAAGCAAGGAATTGTCGTCCAAAAGCGAGAAGCAGAGGGAAAATAATTGTTGTCCCTCCAGCGGGGTACCGGATGCGGACACGATCAAGCAAAATCAGGGCTGAATAGTCCAGGAAAAGAATGCAGGATACCAAGTTGGCGAACGCAAGAAGGAAAAGATAAGAATTAAATGATTAGCGAATCCCTCAGGATCTTTGATCCTGAGGGATCGTTGCTTTAACTTATCTTTGATTATCTAGATACCTCCGTCATTTCTTTTATATAAATGCACAGCGTCATTGAGCAGAGGGACGACTGTTTTTGTAAATTTACAGTTTCAGAACAACTTTGATCATCGAGTCTCACTGAGACCTGGTTTTGTTATACTTTTGTTGATGCGATTAATATAAAAGACTTGGTGTTCATTTCGTCTCTACGTCTGAAGTAACCTAAGGCGGTGTACCATTGGTAGCTAAGGGTCCGGCTCCGAAGGACACTTGCTTTTGTATCATTATACGGTGATTTGTGTGTGATTTGTTTATCTCTATTATTTAATTAATCTGGTATATCTTTCATGTGATATGCTATGCTCTGTTATAAATGATGTCTGAATGATTTCTTCATCTAATGTCTCTGCATTGTACAATTGGATCTATTTGAATTGCATCTTTCAGCTATTTCTGTAACAGAATGTTGGTCTGAATGTTATTGTCATTGAATCCATGTGAAATGATATTTGTGAGACTTGAAAGCAATATTACTCTGCTCAGAAACATAGTCATATCATTCATTATTCTCAGATTGCTATATTAGTATAGAACATGTACATATGAGTGATGGTTGTTGTTCCATAGTTCATTAAGGATTGTTGTTCCATTTTATTATTGTTGTTCCAATTTACGATTGTTGTTCTATTTTCCTATTGATGTTCCCTTTTGTTACTGCTGTTCCATTTTACTTTCTATCATTTCATTTACTTGCCTTTGTTGTTTTGGTGTGAGAGAAGGTCTAAGGCTGTAGTGAGCCTTAGCAAAACGTTGCTTATCTCCCAGACCTATAAGTCCATGCTCTAATTTCCTTTCTTCATTAGTTTCTAGAGGGATGGGTTATTGCTTCCGTACCCTTGACTGATCAACTGTCTTGAGTAATTCTATCTTTTGGGTTAGTTTAGTTACAATTTAGCATCTATTTCCTTTCGAATCATTAGAACACTATACTAATGAGCATTACTCGAACAAATAGCCTCGGATTGAGCTACTCTTTGCAATAACAAAACGTTCCCGGGTTGACTTATTAATGTGGAATAATTAGTGGTGTGAGAGACCCTAGTTCTAGCTCTACATTTTGGCGTCGTTGCCGGGGAAGGAGTATAGCCATTTGCCCTTTACAGAGTAGTGCACAAATCTGCTAGGGGGGATTTGGATCTTAAAAACGGAAGGTAAGAACCTGCGTACGAAGCATGTAAAAGCCCTGCTCCACCGTCCGCTCTCTTAGCAGAATTGCTGGTTGATAGGATTTAGTAGTTTTTTAGAGTGCATGACTAAGCAGAAAAAGCTAGAAAAGAATATCAAACCCCCAGCCAAACCTGAAAAAGCCAAAGGACCAGTGACCCTTGGCCGAACAACCTTCATAGACGAAATCTATAAGAAAACTGAATCTCATCCGTCAGTAGGCTTCAGAAAGATTAATTCTAAACAGCCTACTAGTTCCCTTCAGGCTACAGCATCACCATCTGGGGCCTTTGCTAAGGTGCACAGTCAGACTGATGAACAGGACTTTCAGGAAATTGAAAATTCTATGTCAGAACGACTGCAGGAAGGGAATTTAAGCAACCTTTGTGAAGGAGAAGGGGAAACAGGGGAAATAGGAGAACCGAGGTCTCCTTCTAGGATAATCCAGCTGTTAAACAACCCAGATAAGGGGAGTGCGGCCAAAGTTAATATTGAAGGCACCCCATTCCCTCAGATAGAAATCCCAGATAAGGGAAGTGTCATTAAAACAATCCCTGCCAAAGCCGTCCCTTCTCAACCTAGGAACACCCTCCTAGAAATTCCGGAAGGTTATTGGCACATATTCGATCCTATGGCACAGAATCAGCCAAATACTCAAACTTCTACATTTCAATATCCTATAGTAGACTCTGCTGCAAATGCACCCATGAAAGCAATTCCTCTTCAACACATCCCTACGTTTCATGGACTCACATCAGAAGACCCCGATGCATTCTTATTTGAATTCGATGTGCTATGTAGAGGGTACAATTACACCACTGACCCCCAGAAATTAAAGTTGTTCCCCTCCACTTTGAAAGGAGCAGCTCTGAGATGGTTTATGGCTTTAGGTGGTGGAGTCATAAACAACTGGGAGCAAATGAAAGAATCCTTTCTCAAGAAATATCAGGATTACTGTAGGTCAAGAGAACTAAAAGATGAAATTTTCCAAATGACGGCCAGACAAAATGAAACTTTAGAGGAATATGTAGAACGTTTCCAGTATAATTTACAGAGATCCCCCTATGCATCACTACCTCTTCCTGATAATGTGTTGAAAACTGCATTGATTAGAGGTATGAAAGAACAGTGGATCGAAACATTGAATATCATGGGAAAAGGGGATATTTACCAAGAGAATTTTGTTGAAATCATTAATTTATGCATCAGGAGTTCAAGAGGCAGCACAAGGATAAAACCAACAGAATATGATCGGTTTGTTAGAGATAACAAAATATCAACAGAAGGAGTAACACGTGTAGAACTTGGTAACTTATTAGAAAATTTTAAAACTGATATTCTAGGGACATTAACTACACAGCTTGATATTGTGTAGGCTAAGCAAAAGCAGATGGAGGCAGAACAGAATCTGGCAATTTTCTACCCCCGATGCAGAAGAAAACATAGCCACAAGGAATGTCCACTAGATACAGTTCAAACATGTGCTATCTGTACGAAAGACCACCTTACTGAGAGCTGGCCCTCACTTCCTGGATTGAAGGCAGTATACAAGGAAGCGGAAGAAGAACTAGAGCCAGCATACTTTGTTAACCAGCGTCGCCAATGGCAACCTAGGAAATATGGTATGTTTTCGGACCCAACTTCTTCTTTCCAGCCTCCGCAGTATAACGCTCAGCAATATGGTATGTGGCAAAACTAATCTACACCCCCATTTCCGAACTGGTCATCACAGTCGTTTCCTTCTCCAAATCCATGGATGAATCACACAGGCCAATTCGGCTGGCCAAATTTTCCTTATACCCCACCTGGTAGAATAACTCATATCCTCCACAATGGATTCCCCCTACTTCACAAGGTTCACCCTGGCAGACAAACTGGCCAAAATCCACATATCAGCCAGCAGGAACTATTCCACTCCCTCAACCGACTCTACCAGCTTTACAACAAAACCCTCAGTCTAATCTGAGACCGCAACTCCCAGCCCAACCCAACCCCAATCCAAATAATAGACTGGTCTAATCCCTCCAAATTATGGAAACATTATAAATTGGACTTGACCTGAGGGAGTGCAATGATCTTCAGTTAAGATCTGGACGTATAATAGAAACAGAGGGAGACAAAACAGTTCACATTGAAGATCAGTTACCAATAGAACAGCCGTTACAACAAGAGGGTGTAAATAAGGAACAGACCCATCATCAAACAAGTACATCCTCTCCTCCCTTCCCGAAACGATTAGTCATACCACGACCGGTGCAATATCCAGACTTTGACATTCTGGGAGAGTTACAAAACCTATACATAAGAATTGCATTCCTCCAAGCCATTCAAGACATTCCTATATACGCAAAAACTATAAAATAATTGTGCATAAAAAAATCAAGGAGGAATACAACCACTAACCCAAGAGTCCAAGTAGTCGGTACTTTATCTGACCTGTTATCAGGAAGAGAGACACCCATTAAATATGAAGATCCCGGAAATCCAATGGTAACTGTTCAAATCTATGGTCAGACCCTAACTAATGCTTTAGTTGATCTAGGAGCTACAATCAATATTTTGACAACCTCTACCTGCCAAAATCTCGACATTACATCAGTAGAACCTACTTCTACTTTGCTAGAATTGGCAGACCGATCTGTAGTTCGACTAGAAGGTACTCTATATGATGTCATGGTTTCTGTAGATTCTTGGGAATATCCAACCGATTTCTGGATAATTAATCCAAAAACCCGACTGGATGGACATCCGCTAATTCTAGGAAGACCTTGGCTTGCTACTGCCGATGCTTACATTGGTTGTCGGCAGGGAAACATGACCATAACTAAAGGACCAGACATTAAAAATCTAGTTCTATATCCTCCAGCATAGCCAAGCCTTCCAATGATCAAAACTAACCAACATCCTGTGTCATACCTTACTAACAATATCAGATCCCCATTGACTGTACAAAAGGCTTTAGATTTTAAAGACAAAACAGAAGATGATGCCATCAATAATTTCATTAGTCAAACTGAATCTAGATCTCACACACAGTGTTTCATGATAGAAGCAGCATTTGGTAGTGAGCTAGAAGAAGATCCTTTGAAAGATGCACATGACCAAACAATACCTGTGACTATTGCTGCCAACAGTAAAGTAGTGGAAATTGAACCAGGTAAGACTCTAAATGTCAATGCCAACCTCACATCGGACCAAGAAACAAAGCTCGTCCATCTGTTATGAAAGTATCAATGAGCATTTGCGTGGGATTACCCTGATATGAAAGGGATTGATCCTTAATTATGCACCCACCACATCTATATAGAAAAAGATGCAAGACCTGTTTGTCAGCCGCAAAGAAGACTCAACCCCCATCTAAAAGAGGTCGTAAAAGCCAAACTTCAGAAACTTTTAGATGTTAATTTTATCTATCCTATTTCCCATAGTAAATGGGTCTCTCCCCTGGTGGTGGTACCCAAGAAAAATGGAAAATGGAGGATTTGTGTGGATTACAAGGAGTTAAATAAAGCCACACAGAAAGATCACTTCCCTCTCCCACTCATAGATCAAGTATTCGACACTTTAGTGGGAAAGAAATTCTTTTCTTTCCTGGATGGGTTCAGTGGATACAACCAAATTCAAATTGCCCCTGAAGACCAAGATAAAACTACCTTTACCTTTCCTTGGGGAACGTTTGCATATTGAGTTCTACCCTTCGGCCTATGTAATGCTCCTGCTACATTCCAAAGGGTTGTCCTTAGCATCTTTGCAGATTTAATAAATGATGGACTTGAGGCGTACATGGATGACTTTACACCATATGGAGATGATTTTGATCCAGCTTTAGATACTCTAGAAAAAGTCCTACAACATTGCATCGCTACCAGGCTTTGTCTAAGCCACAAAAAAATGTTATATGATGATGACAGAAGGGCTCATTCTAGGGCACTATGTTTCAGCAGCTGGCATCCAGGTAGACCCGGCCAAAATCCAAATTCTTTTGCTTATCCCTACCCCCACTACTCAAATAGAGGTACACAGTTTTCTTGGATTTTCTGGGTATTACAGACGATTTATAGAACATTACTCACATACTGCTACACCTCTATATGCTCTAACTAGTAATGTTGATTTCTTGTGGACAAAAAAATGTGACCATGCTTTTAAGGAATTAAAGAAGCTTGTATCAACAGCCCCCGTCCTTCAAGGACCAAACTCGAATTTACCATTCCAAATCTCATCTAATGCCTCGGATACAACAATCGGTGCAGTCCTGGGGCAGGAAGAGGATAAAAAACCATATGATATCTACTATATCAGCAAAAATTTATCCTCTGCTGAATTAAATTATACTGTCACTGAAAAAGAATTCCTAGCTGTAATACATGTTGTTAATAAGTTTAGACATTATATCACAGGCTATCCTGTTATGTTATATACAGATCATTCTGCTATCAAATATTTGGCAAATAAACATGTTATGAATGCTAGAATAACCAGATGGTTGACCTTATTGCAGGACTTCGATATCACAATCAAGGATCGACCTGGCAAGGAGAACCCTGTAGCCAATTTTCTCTCACGAATACCAAAATCAATTGAAACAGCAGCAGTGGAAGATCAATTTCCCGATGAGCACCTTTTTGTTGTTGCTGTTCGAACACCCTGGTATGCTGATGTCGCCAATTACCTTGTAGTAGGTAGGCTACCAAAACACTTAACCCCTCAAGAACGTAAGCAGATTGTTTAGAAGAGCACTCGATTTTCGTGGATTGGGGGCTATTTGTTCCACACAAGGGCAGACATGCAAATTAGGAGATGTATTCGAGAAGATGAAATTTTTGACATTTTAAAAGCCTTTCATGACGGACCATGCGGGGGACACTTTGCTGAAAAGAGAACAACCCATAAAGTATTGCAGACAGGATACTATTGGCCTACAATTTTCAAAGATGCGAAAAAATTTGCCCAAGCCTGTGATAGCTACCAGCGAGCAAGACGACCGGGCCAAGCCGACGAAATGCCTCTGAGACCACAATTAGTCATTGAGCCATTTGAACGATGGGCTCTTGATTTCATTGGGCCCATTAATCCATCATCAAATCAGAGAACATACATTCTGGTGGCTACGGACTATGTTACTAAATGGGTCAAGGCCGAATCATTGCCTAAGGCTACAGAAGATTCTGTAATACAATTCTTGTTCCATTTGTTTGTACGTTATGGACTTCCGAGAGAATTAATTACAGATGGTGGACCACAATTTGTTGGAAATAAATTAGCTGCAACACTTAGCAATTATCATGTCCAGCATAAAATTACTACCCCATATCACCCACAGGCAAATGGGCAAGTAGAAAGTAGCAATAAGGTAATAGAATCAATTTTAACAAAAACCATTGCATCGCATAGGCGTGATTGGGCCGCCCGATTACCTGAGGCACTGTGGGCTTATAGAACCACATGGAGAAGTACCACAGGCTATTCACCCTATCAATTAGTTTTTGGAAAACAACCTATCTTCCCCATAGAATTTGAAATCCAAACGCTATGAACTGCACAGGAAGTCGGCCTAGATCTAAGTGAGGCACAAATCAATCGATTACAACAGATTAATGAATTGGACGAAATCAGGCTCTCTGCATTACAAAATACAACACTTATTCAACAACAGTGAGCTAAATGGCATGATGCACTTATCAAGAACAAAGTCTTTCACGAAGGAGACTGGGCTCTGTTATATGACTCTCGGTTTCAGGACTTCCCGGGGAAACTTCAGACTCGATGGTTAGGACCATATGAAATCCATAAAGTACATGATAATGGGACCCTTACACTGATCACAATTGACGGTTCTGGATATGCATTAAAGGTAAATGGGCACCGAGTTCGTCTCTATCGAAAGCCACTCACTTGGGAATCCTTCTGTCAGCAACTACGTCAAGAAACTGATATAGAAATTTTAGGAGAGGAAGCGAAATCTTCCTCACCTATAATTTAGTAAGGAATTCATTTTTCCATAACTTGTACATAACATATTGTATATATGTTTTCTTGATTTTTCTTTTTGCTTTTGTTGTTTCTTTTCAAAAGGAACAACACTTGTGTGTTTTTGCTGTTCCTTTTCAAAAGGAATAGCACTGGTGTGCTTCTACTATTCCTTTTCAAAAGGAATAGCACTGGTGTGTTTCTGCTGTTCCTTTTCAAAAGGAACAACACTTGTGTGTTATTGCTGTTCCTTTTCAAAAGGAACATCACGTGTGAGTTTTTGTTGTTCCTTTTCAAAAGGAACAACACTTGTGAGTTTTTGTTGTTCCTTTTCAAAAGGAACAACACGTGTGAGTTTTTGTTGTTCCTTTTTCAAAAGGAACAACACTTGTGAGTTTTTGTTGTTCCTTTTTCAAAAGGAATAACACTTGTGAGTTTTTGTTGTTCCTTTTCAAAAGGAACAGCACTTGTGAGTTTTTGTTGTTCCTTTTCAAAAGGAACAACACTTGTGTGTTTTTGCTGTTCCTTTTCAAAAGGAACAACACTTGTCAGTTTTTGTTGTTCCTTTTCAAAAGGAACAACACTTGTGTGATTTTTTTATTCCTTTTCAAAAGGAACAGCACTTGTGTGATTTTGCTGTTCCTTTTCAAAAGGAACAGCACTTGTGTGTTTTTGTTGTTCCTTTTCAAAAGGAACAACACTTGAGTGTGTCTGCTGTTCCTTTTCAAAAGGAACAGCATTTGAGTGTTTCTATTGTTCCTTTCCAAAAAAAAGAAACAGGGCTAGAGTGTTTCTGTTGTTCCTTTTTCAGAAGGAACAACATCCACGATTTTCTGTTGTTCCTTTCAAAGAAACGACATCCCACGTATTTTTTTGTATGGATTCTTCTCTGAGGAACACCATCGACATGTTTTTGCTCTTATTAAGGATGCTTTGTGCCCATGTTCTCCCAAGTCTTGAAGATACAACTATGGAATTATGCAATGAACATAAATCATGTTATACCGAAGTCAGCAGATCATAAATCGCCATCTCTATAAAGCATAGTATTGATAAGAGGACAAGAGGAGGGACACTAACTTTTCATCTTCGTTTTCATTGTCTTATTACTGGCACTCGGGTGCGCTCGGGTTGGTGATCTTTATCATGACGATTTCCCTAAAAATATTTTTTTGATTATTACTTGGGAGTAAGAGCAGAGGATTTATATTTGTCTGTTGGGATGATAAGACTTCTTCCACCATTCCCCGCTCTTAAGGAGTGCGGAACCACCCTTATGTGTAAATAAATAAAAAAAGGTGCTCTGCAAAAAGAAAAAGAAAATATGAAATTGTCAAATGCAGGATAGGGGGTCTCATCGAGAGCCAGCCTACCATGATCATAAGGATGGAAGAGAAGTGGCATTCCCATTACGGCTGTTATCACTTAAAACAACAGTTCACCTATGTCCAAAGATTCATATAAAAAAAATTTGGTTTAAGTCAATAGGTTTTTAGGTGTGTCACTTTGAAATTAGTTTTTCCAAAGGTATTGATGTGAGTCCTTGTAAAAAACCGTTAGATACCATCTTTCATGATAGTTAAAGAATGTCTTGTCTTGATTGCATCATTCTGATTTTGCACAGTTTCGCAGCTCGATATGATTGGCTAGTTTAGCTGCGCAATCATTTTTCCACCTTTCCGCAGCATATCATTGAGCAGCCATTTCGTAGCGCGGGGTGTCATTTCATAATTGCCTGCGCTACGAAATCGGGGATTCGGGGTTTTTTGCAGCATATTTCCTTGAAATGTCAAATCTCGGGAGGTGAGTCATTAGAACCGTTCATATGTTGTCAGTCGACGTCCTCTCCAGGTCATGATAGGATTTATTCCGCCATCAGATATAGGATCACACACATGACAATTATTTTAAGAAATCTTATGAGATATGGTAGTGTCATAATGTTTATTCATGATGCATTAACGTGCCTGTTCTACGATGAGCATTTGAAAAAACGCAAAGAAACCCGAGTTCTCATTTTAAAAGAGATCACTGCAAGCGAGCCTGCATTCCAAAGCCGAAGCTGTTGTGTAAATTGAAGTTGCTGATTAAGGATATTTTGAGCGAGATGGAGAAAAGAGAGCATAGATCCGGAAGATGTCTAAGAACCGAACCAGAAGGACTTGATCTCACGCTCAAAGATGAAGGTGTTGCACGAGCTTTCAAACAGGCTGGTTGCTGGAGGTTCTGTGAAAAATTGAAGGGCGGACACACAGAGCTAACTAAAGCCTTTGCACTAAATTTCAGTGGTTTGAATTCTAAGGTTGCATTACTAGAGTTCCCTGTGTCCCCGCAAGCTATTTCTGCTGTCACCGAAATTCCAAGAAGTGGACAGGAATGGTTCAAGAATTTTAAGTTTGACATGACTCCATGTAAGGAGTTTCTGAAGGATCAATATGCAAACGAGGACCTCACTAAGGCGGTGCCGAGGTATTATATTAAAGAGCATTATGCTCTGCTCCTCACAGCCATCCAGAAATACCTCACATGCGAGGGAAGGTACACTAAAGTTTACTCATATCACTTCAAACTCTTGCTACATTTCACAGGGAAGACGTCAATAAACATCCCTTTTTATTTATTCAGGAGTCTTGGTAAAATGTGCGACAAAGTTCAATTCAAAAAGGATAATTATGAAACTTCACTTTTCCACCATGGTTTAATTAAGTTACTGGTGTTAGATAGCTTACAAAAGATCAGTAGGGATTGGGACTCCTTCATTTTCATGTCGGGTTTCCAAAGCAAAACTGGTCTTACCCCATTGCCAGACAGAGAAAAAGAAAGAAAGATTCAAGAGCCTACATTGGCTGAACTTAAGAAGGAGGTTAAAGACCGAAAGAAACCCAAAGATAAGCCAAAGAAATTAGAAAAGCCTGTGGTCATAAAAGAGACACCCAAACCATCCAAGGAGAAGAGCAAACATCAGAAAGTTGCATCAAAGCCAAGTGGAGTTGCACAAGTAACAAGGGTCAGAACTAGAAGCCAGCTAAGCAGAGGAAACCAAAAGAGAAATTTATACCAAAGGACAAGCCAAAAAAATGGGAAAGCAGATAGCTCAAGCAGAAAAAACAAAGGAGAGCAAAAAGAAAGATATGAAGGAAAAGGCTCCTATTGTCAAGAAAGTTAAAACCTCATCTACAAAGGAGAAATGGGAAGCAGCTGACAAAGAAATGGCTGATTTAGAAAAGACAGTATCAGAGATTGCAGCCATGGAGAATGAACTTGCAAAACTAAAGGCTCAGTTAGGCAAGTTAGCTGCTAAATAAATTGAAAATGTTTAAGGTCAGATGTTGCTCCAAGTTTTGTTTATTTTTCTTAAGTTAATTAATTTTGAGGCATGTATAAAAGGAAGACAAATTAGTAATTTTGGAACCAAGGGTGAAGCTGTAACAGTCACGAAGTAATTGAAGAAATTCATTGAAGACTGTGATTTTGTAAAGAACAACAGTTTCGTAGCGCGCTACGAAACTGCTGTAGGTGACTGTTTTTAAAAGAAAATTCAAAAGTGATGCTGAGGTCATCAAATTTTGTGAAGAAAGGCTTTGAGGATAGGAAGGAAATCATACATGGTTTTCAAAGCCATTCAAACAATGACAAATGTAAACCTTGTAGCATAAAGGTGAAACTTTTTTGTTTTTACTAAAGTCTTCATAAAGTATCTTTATGACC
>APFE030417775.1:33197-80753 GCA_000404065.3 Pinus taeda
TACATCTCACATTTCCAAATGTACTCCTAGCTTACTTGGGAGAAGAGAAGTCAACTATAAGGATGGGTGAGAAGTTAATGAAATTAATGAGAGGTGGTTGAGATGGAGAAGGGAAGGAGGGTATAAAAAGGGAAGGGGGAAGGAAGAAAGGGGGAGGTTGGGTTCTTGATTATGATTATGGGGGTTGGTTGTGATTGTTTGGACTTGTTATGATTTTGGGAGACCTTGGGAACCTATGGAGGCTTCTTGGGTTTGAGAGGAGGAAAATATTGTTATCTAGTTTTGCACATTCTTCTTGAGGACACACTATATCTAGTTAGACTTGGGTACGGAGGGCTAGGGAACCTGTGGAGGTTTCCTGGGCTAGGAATTTGTTTCCTAGTTGGCTGGGAGGTAAATCCAGCTGGGTCGGTGAGAAGGAGCATTCAACTAGAGCTATAAGACAAAGGTATCATCATCAATCGCTAGAATAGGTATTTTTCCATGGACTACTCTTGTTAAGTTGATATCAATGGAATGCTCACCTTAATTTATGTTGCTTATGATAAAATGATAAGATGTTAAATGTTTAAAGCTTTGTGAGAAGGTCAGCAAGCTCATTTTTATTACTTTTAAATCAACAAGAAAATAGATCTGTTAGTGTATAATAGATTGAGGCTCTAATAATAGGAATCAGGTTCTTACATAAAGGAGTTAGCTGATGCATGTTTCATTAGACCTTCAAGGTCCCCTTATGGATCTTTGGTATTGTTCCAGTGGAAGAAGGATTTGAATGAGCTACGGATGTGCTGTGATTACCGTGCATTGAACAAGTAGACGGTAAGGAACAGGTATCCTTTGCCATTGGCTGCTGATTGCTTTGACAAGCTTGCGAAAGCCCAAGTGTTTTCCAAGCTGGACTTGAGGCACGGGTATTATCAGGTGTGGATAGGTGAAGGAGACGAGAAGAAGATCGCGATAGTAACAAGGTATGGTAGCTTTGAGTTCCTTGTTATGCCGTTCAGGTTTTTCAGTGCTCCTGCTATGTTTTGCACTTTGATGAATGATGTTCTACGACCATACTTGGATTCGTTCGTAGTAGTGTACTTGGACGATATAGTGGTGTACAATGACAACATGGAGGATCATAAGAAGCACTTGGTGATGGTGTTCGAGGCACTGAGGGAAAATCAGTTGTTCTTGAAGAAGTCTAAGTGTGTGTTCGCATGGAGGAGAGTCGGCTGGGTGAGCCAACTCGCCCTGCCATGGGTATAAGTTGGGGAATGTGTGGAGGCATTCCATCATCGCAACTCATTCTCTCTTCACTCATGTAAAGGAGTAGGCCCTGGTCTAAAGTGAAGTACTAAGGAGAAGGCGCAGATGGAGTGATGCACCCATTCTTGGGCAGGGCTGCATGAAGAAGACTTGTTGAACTCGATTTTGGGTGAAGGCATGGGCAGGAGTGACCAGTGGTTGGGTGAGGCGTGCATGGAGTGTGCGTGGCGCCCGATTTGTGTGAAGGTGCGACCGATGGTGGAAACGGAGGAGCGCCCGCTTTGTGCGAAGGTGCCTGACGGTGAAACAAAGGAGCATTTGGTTTGTGCGATGACTTGGCAAGGGTGTCTTGGCGACTCGGGTGAGCGCCCGCCCGTCGTGCAAGTGTGCACGGTGACTTGGTGGAGTGTTGAGATTGTGAACGGAGGTGTCTCTCGGGCAGAGGCGCCCATGTGTGGTGACTTGGAGGCGCGCCCGAGTTGGGCAAACAACACGATCATGCGACAAGGTGAACGAAGGGTTGGTGAGTCATACGACGACCGTGCAGAGGTGCCGACGAGCTAGGAAATCGAGTTTTCCGAAGTTGTGAAAATTGGCTAAGTGTAAATTTGGGGTTTCCCAAGGTTTAACTTGTACATTGTAAAAGTGAAGATTGTATAATATATTGATATCGTGGAGACTCATATTGCAAGGAGTTGCCCCTCCCTTTATACTGTTGTGCATTTATATTGTATAATGCCGTTGATAATGAATGTGTATGGGTGTTCATTGGTATAAAGGCACATTAATAATACTTGGTAACGAAAATAAAACTAAGTATGGAATGTTAAGGCGTAGTCTACAATCGTAAGTATTGGTGAAAAAAATGGTTGGTAGTGCCGCACCTCACCTAGCATGGTTGAAAGACTACCGCAGGTGTAGAGGCGTGATAGTTTAGTGCCTAGCTTGATCGTGACCTTAAAATTGGATAATAATAATAATATATAATTTTTGGGTTGTATTTGTTATATGAATATAGATAAATATAATATATAATTTTTGGGTTGTATTGTGTATATATATATATATATATATATATATATATATATATATATATATTTTTTTTTTGATTAATAAGATAACTATTTATGAATAAAATAAGTTTCGATTTAATTAAATTTTTGATATTGTAAAATTTAGTAAAGTTTTTAATTAAAAAAAGGGATATTCATAAATAAAGATTTAATTTTTGAAAAATCAAGTTGAATTAAGGAAAAAGGTTTAAAAGCTAAAAAAAACTATTTTATAAATAAAAAATAAAGTTTTTATTTAATTAAAACTTTTGATAATGTAAAATTTAGTAAAGTTTTAAGTTAAAAGAAAGGAGATATTTTAAATAAAGATTTAATTTTTAAAAATCAAGTTGAAATAAGAAAAATGGTTAAAAACTAAAAAATATATTGAAAAAAAGAAATTTATTTATTTTAAAAACATTTTAAAAACTTCATTTTGCATTTTTTTTTTCAATCAACCACTTCTATTAAGTAATCAAAATTTTACATAGGAATTTTTGTGCGAGCATTGTTCTCCCGGCCTCACTCCGACCGAATTTGTTTGCTAGGGGAGATAAAAAAACTACCAATTCTATATCAAAACTGCAAACAAGTCCATCCATAGTATACATCTAGATCCCAAAAAACATGGAGAATACACATAAAACCAACCATCATTGCTAATTATGAGAAGGAACTAGATCCTGACCAACATAAGGATTTTCTGGGGATCAAGGAACTCCAAATAATCAAGTTTTCCCTTGATCAAATCTAGTCTTTCATGCACACGTCTCTAGCTTCGACGAATAGAGCCCATTCTATCCTGAATTTCCCACTGATTTTGTTGTAATTCATTCAGAAAGACAATAATTTTTCTGTCCTCTGCCACTGCTACATTATCTCTATCAAGAGTACTATAACATTATGCAAATGTCTATTAATAGATTCCAAATAAGGAGGCCCAACGTGAAATTTTTCTTGAGCCAAATATCCTTTGAATCTCGCATCCACCCCTCTTTCATCTTCCTCTCCTCCTGTCGTTCTACCTCAAACATCCCATTCTTGTGCACTGCCCCTCCACACCTCACACACCCATGCTAGTGAATCATAATGTGTGAAGAAACATGCTTCAACCCCAAGGAAAAACCATCAACTCAACACTTAGGAAAACCAATGCCATGTATCCACAAGCCTGTGGAAGGTGCAACCGTCCAAGCTGCCCTTACCAGATCCAAAAGCAATGAAAATCGAACACACTTGAGATTTAGGCCTCCACCAAGAAACAATCTTTAACAATCACTCAAATGGAAGGGATTTGATGATGGAGAGTGAAAGCCTACCACTCGCCCACTCAAAAGCACGCAGATGATCAAATTTTCCACCTATATTACTATAATCAACTACCCAACCACAAAATAATATAGGGTGTGGTACAAACCATACACCAAAAATTAAACCAATCCTCACACCAACTAGGCCACCAAAGACAGAAAGTGGCAAGCTTAGGCTAAGGAAAAAAACCCACACCCCATGAACCAAGATGGGCCGCCTTGCCTTAAGTCCCAAATACCTCAACCAGAATAACACTATTCCCTCAACTCTAGGAAAAACTTGAGGCAATTTCACCCAACCCACAATATGCGAGAATACCTCCAAACCACAAAAAACCCAATGCATAATGATGACCAATACCCTCTCAAATCCCTAGGATTTGCCAAGGTGAACCCAAAAAGACATTCTTTTCTGAGTGGGAGTCGAGCAACTATAATTGCAGGCTCTCACTCTCGAGTGCAACACCACCCAACCACTTAAAGGCAATTACCGAGTGATTGAATTCTAGTGTATGTGAATTTGGAATTAATGGTGTTTCAGATCTTATATATGAGTTTGAAAGTAAATGATATCTTTGGCACCTTTAAATATTTTATGTAGATCCTATGCTAGGATTAGAGGCAATTCTGATAGAAGAATTTTGTATGAGTTTTTGTGTTGATTTACTGATTAAAGAGTAAAAATGAAAAGGAAAATCTCCAAGGAGAAAAGCATTGAAAGCTATGCATCAAAGAAGAGAGAAATATTTTCCATGTGATGAAATCTTTTGTTGATCAAATGAAGGTTTATTGAACTTGAAGTCAGTGTGTTCAAATCTGAAAAACCTGCATGAAGAGTAAGAAAATTTGAGCTTTGGACTTTGTTATATGAAAATTGATTTGTGTTGATCAATTTGGTCAAATAATAGGTGCTATGAATCTCAATTGATAAGCATTGTCTTGGTTATATCGAATCGAGAATGTGTACTCATTGTGATACTAAATCTTGCTTGAGAAGTGAACTTCCAATGTGCTTGTAGTTGGTTTTGATTTGTTGGAATTGATGTCAAGATGAGATCTCTATATTGTGTATGTTAAATTACAGTTAAATGGTCATATATTGGTTATGGGTAATTGATTGGATTGTGACTTGATAATTTTATAGAGATCATATCAAATTCTCTTATGTACAAAAATTTATTAGAAAAGAGGCCAATTACCTTGTGAATGGAAATTATCATCATGTATGAGGTAAATCGCCTTCAAGTAAAGAAGTATTGTTACTATGGTTTAACAACATGAATATTTTGTTGTTTGGCCTGAGATTTACAATAGGGTTGAATTTAAATTAGCGTTGATATTGAAATCTTCCAAACCATGAGAGAATGCACATGTCCTATGTTAATATTAATGAGTGGAAATCACCTTTTCTATTAGGAATTGTTGATACTACGTTGAGACAAAAACAATCATGGTGAGGTGTTATTTACAGGCTCAAAAGAAATCATCCATGGAGAGGTATGTTGCATTGAAGGTAAGTGTATTTCGTAGGAAAGAGAAATATCCTTCTATCAAGCGGTATTAGAGCTAGAAATCTCTTTAGAATTTTGAATAGAGAGGTAGAAGTTCTCAGAGTAGAGTTTAGGAACACATAGATGTCCTTTGAAGTTATCAAGGAAGTAACTCTTTAAGATTGAGGAAAAGTACTTTTTGAAAGAGTAAGTTAGAGTTTGTTGTGGGGAGATAAGTTGAAAATATGAGTTGAAAAGGTAATTTTTTAATCTCTAAAGTTTAATAATTACTATTCAAACTTAGTCTATTTATGTTGATTGTAGTGGGCCCTTAGGTTTCCTAACCATAGATTTCCACTATATATTCCTCCTCCACTCTTCACATTTATACAGTATCTTGATAATGGACACCATGTTGGAGTATTAGTTTTATCTTAAAAAATAATTCAAAGTTATTATGCAGTTTAAAATGTTTACCTTAGTTTTAAATAGTTCGTACCAATTTTTTTGGATAATGTACTCATATTTTCAACTTATCTCTCTACGATTTTACTCAAATTTCAAGCGGGAGAACTTGTTGGATGCATAATTTAGTTCCTCATTCAAGGAGTACCCATATTGCATACTTTTGATGGACCTTGATACTCAAAAAAATGAGAAATGCATGAAAATATATGATTGAAAATTATGAACAGTAAGAAAGGGAAGCATACAGTGAACCTGTAAAATTTGAAACAGAGGATTTGTAGACATGAAGACAATTCCAACCAAAGATACATAGCTGGAAAGAATTTATTGAAGGTTGGTACGTGAGGGATATGGTCTTACTATTTTTGGATTTTCAAAATATATATGTATCTTCTTAACATATAACGGCTCCAAGGAATGAGTGACAATGGATCATAGCTTTGAAGTTGTGATAAAGAGAACAAGAAAGTAAGCTCTTTGAAAAGAGAAAAAACTGAGCTTGTAGAAGAACAGATTTGGAAAAAATGATTGAGGTAAAATCACTTTTCTTTTCAATCTAAATTGAAATTCAAGATTGATGATTACATGATTAATTATTGAGAAGGAATATTGCAATTCTTTGAGGATATGGAGAGAATTTCTACTTTGGGAGGAAAGTAGAACTATGTTCTTAGGAGAGGAAGAATAATGGAGGAATGAAATAGTATATCCAACATAAGGCTTGGAGGAAATTGTGGAAGCAATGTGTGTTCCCATGAGCTGAAACCATTGGTAATATAGTATTTTTGTTTTCAACTAATTTAATGAAGAAATTATTGATTATAGGTAGCAGTGTCGAGGATCATTATAGTAGGATTCTCTTGAAGAATTGTGGAAAATAATCAATATAAGTTACAACTAAGGATGGAAGGAGGATGACAAGTGGATGTTCGTAGAGAAAGTGAAGATATGAAAAAGCCTAAAAAGAGCAAAGAAGCTCAAGAGGTTCCAGAGGAGAGAACCAAGGATACCAAAAGGTCATGATTAGAGATGTCTTGGTGAGGTACTATAACATGTTAAGGAGTAACTTGTTATTGCAAAGGTTTGGATGTAGTATACAAGTGGACAAGGTAAATTTCACAAATAAAGAAGGAATATGACTACAAATTGTCATGCCACAGGTTCAAAGAGGAGTCGTAAAAGAAGAAAAGAAGATGTTGAAGAAAATGGCATAAAGAGAAGGATGAGTCAAGATGAATTTAACTGATAAATGGTTGAGATGAAATAACAACTCATTGTAATGAAGATGCTGCTATAGAAGAGTGCAAAAAACCAAAGATGTGGATGGAATGTGAAGAAGAAGGTAAAGTGGATTGTAATGAAATTGTTTGAAGGAAGTTGAGGAGAATATTGAAAATATTGAAAAGAATGTTGAATGCTTGGTTGAAAAGAGAGAAACTCAGAGAAACTGAGTTTAAACAGAGGCCACTAAAGGAAGAAGAAGTTCATTTATTTGAACACGAGAAAGGAGATATATTTGGATATGAGGATGAAGAGAATGAGAGACTTACTAAAAGTCTCATGAACTACTATGGAAGTTCATATCAACATGAATATTTAATGTCTAAAGAATCGAAAGAGGCCATTGAGCCTTATGATTTTAAATCTAATAAATTGTGTATGGCTATAGGTTTTGATGAATATGGAAAACCATTTATAGTTGTCATAGATATAGAGGAAAAGAATCATTTGAATTCTATTGCAAGTGGAGAAGAGGAAGGGGTGTCTTTACAAATTATTGAATAAAAACATTACTAAAAATTGTGATGAAGGGAGATGAGGTAGCACATGTAACAACCCCTAGTTGATTTTCCATGTAAATATATAAGACCAAGGTCATGGGACACGTATTCCAAGCTGAATGTTGGGAAAAATAGTCTAGTGGGTGTCACTTTTGGTTTATTATGTCCAAGGGCATTAGAAAAGGAAAAGAGGCATTAGTTGGAATTTATTTATGAAAATAAAGGAAAATAGGAGAAAAGGAAGGTGAAGAGACAAAAATTTTCATGAGAGGGAAATGAAGGAAAATGAAGAAAATAGAGGCCTCAATGATAAAAAGGCTTATGAGGATCAGATCACAACTTTTTTCAGTTTTTACTTGGGTCAAGTGTGAAAGGGAGAAAAGAGCACCAAGAGGAGAAAGCAAGCAAGTAAAGGAAAGACAAGGAAAGCAAAGGAAAACCAAGGAAGGATGGATCAAGCAACTTCAACAAGAGGATTTTGTAGATAATTAGTTGCATGTGTGATTTCCTAGCTGGGTTTGTGAATGAATGATACATGCATTTGTCTATTTGGTTCTTTTTATGTCATTGACATTGGTTTTTCCTGGTTTGATAGTGGTTTCATCCTTGCCTTGCCATTTTCGGATAGTCATGGTGTGATGGGATTATTTTCTGGTTGAGATTTGGATTGCTGGAAGGTTTTGGAACCGAGTGAGGTAGTCTTAGGAAAATTCCCAAGGCTTGGGGGTAGAGGTGGTTTAATATATAGGAATCCCTCAATATGTGGGTGGAGACAAGTAGATTCCTTAAGGTAATGGTGAAGAAATTTTGGGGCATCCAAGCTTGTTTTTGGATTTTTGATCTCTTGACCAGTGTTGGCAAGATTGTGGTAACTTGAGGGTGGAGGTGGTTTAATCTCTTGGAATCCATGGTTGTTTATGTATTGAGATCCCACATCCATGCTTGGAATATGGCATAGGGATGATTGGATGAAATAAATATTAGCCCAATCTATGGTTAGGTGGTATGTGGAAGTCCCTGGCTTGGTTGGATTTTGCATAAGTTAATAAGAGTTATTTTCTTATGGTAATATATGATAACTTGTACATGTTATTGTGGTGATTTGATGACTATTATGTCATGGTTATTAATCTAGTTATAAGCATGGATTGGTAATGTGCTCTAGCTATGTTTTGTTCAGGATTTTATAAGTATTTTATAGTTAATGAATGCATGGCTAACAAGTGTTATTGCAACTATTATGAGAGGGAATTAGACCTTATTGGTGATTCTCAGATAAGTTTCTGACTCCTATAATCAAATATGAATTCATGAACTATAGTTTACATGTTCACCATATGTTTGACAAAATGAATGTCATGGTTAGTCCTGGTTAAGTCAAGTTCTTGTTCAAGTTTTGTATAAATAGCTTTTTCATTAGGTCATTTATCCTTCTGAGAAGTTACAGGAAGTTTTGGGCAGGGGTTTGGAAGCTGGCCTAGAAAAGTGGCTCGAATATCGGGACCACACCCTTTGAAGTGGATAATTTTGACTGCAACCACATGGAGGTAGTGTTGTGCATGGGGTTGGAGGTTCACAACCACACTCATGCAGGCTTGTGCATGTTGTTGGAGTGTTAGGTCACTGAAAAAACTATCTAGCTTAGGATTTGGACATCTAGGGTGGTTCTTTGGCCCCTAAGTGTCCTGTAAGCCCTGTAGGATGTCAGTTTCTGGTCAGTAAGTATCAATTGTCAGCCCCACTTCCATAACTGAAGCTTGGAAGTCAATTCATGTCATAATAACTCTTCGTCTCATGTTTACCCTGGAAGACTAGTGAAGTTGGGTAAATGTGGGGTGGGGGCATTGTAGGGTGGTATCATAGAGGATTATGTTCTCTTTGGGTGATATATGATACCACATGGTGGTATCAGAGCATGGTTCAAACGTTTGGACTAGATATGGTTATAGTTAGCCCATTTAGCCCATCCAGCTAAATGTATATAGTTATGCATGCATAGTGGGTTAGACATGCATTGTGGTTGTCATTATGCAGTTTGCGTCATCATGATGTTGTTGCTATGTTATGGTGCTGATATGTTGGCCGAGATGGGGCAGGAGATGCATATTATTAGATCGTGGTTGTAGCATTGGACCTTGGGGTAAGAGTAGATCATCATGCAAGTTTATATGTTGGGCATGTAGGTATGTTGGTTAATGGTTGTTATAAGCATTATGGCTATGTACATGTATGTCATTCTATTTCTATTGTGGTTACATGCATGGTAAATGTTAGTTAGTTAATGTGGTCATATGCACGTGTATCAGATAGTCATGAATGATATTATATTATTATTATATGCATTGCGGTCATATGCATGATGATTATGGTCATTGCAGCTAAGTATTAATGTTATATGTATAGTAATAATCTGGATTGGCCTAAGAAGATGGTCATGGTTATGATATTCAAGCATGAGACAATATACTTGTGATATTTTGTCATACTAATCTAGACTATCTTGTGAATATGTGATAGCCTCCCCTGGGACACACTGTGGTATGAGTTTGATTATGTTGTCTATTTGGTTTATCTAATATGGTATGCTTACAGGTTGTCTGAATATTTAATTAATTTCATGATATGAGTATGTGTCTATAATATTATATGAAGGAATGATCTTGTCTTAAGGCAATTGTATTAACACAATATGTGCTAAGACAACTGATATGCACTTGAGTGCAAGTGGGTGTTAGTTGTAGTATTATGACTAGTGACTATGAGTTGACTATTGACTATGGAAAAGTTGTTAGTCTTGGTAAAGTTTGATTTCAAATTAAGACACATGGTGTCTTTATCTTTGGAACATGTGACTGAAATGTGTGCACATTTGTAGGGTAACATGCTTGGAATTAACATGATAAGGTAAAAATTAATTTGTTTATATAACTAAAAATTGGGTGATGTGATAAAACCTAATAAGACTCAACTACATCAAGGTAAAAGTTAAAAGAAAGGAACTATGTGAGAGTCCCTTTGGCTATGTTTATAAACCACAATTCCAAACGAATGAGTGCTTTGCATGAATATATGAAGTCTTCTTAACCTTGATTTTTTTAGCATTATGTGGATATGTGCTAAATTCATGAACATGTATTTGACAGGTATAAAAATTGGGTTCCAGTTATGACTAGATTTGTCAAGGAATTGGAGTCCCTTGAGAGATGATATATGTGCGTGTTCAGTCTAGGTCAACGTGTTGGGTACAACATGGTAAGGTAATCAATATATTGTTATGTTTACTTATACACTGATAGTTATGTGTTTATGGAAATACGATGCAGGGGATTGCATGGAAAAAGAAACTTCCATGAAATCCTGAAGAAAGCTCGGGTTTCGCTTTCCCTTGGAAGAATTGGGGAACTCATAGGGTTGAGTCATTGTTTATGTTAATAGTTTTGTGCTTTCAATATTTTGTGATTTGTTTGCATTTGTATTGTGGTTTTGTTTATGTCTGGTGCATGGACATGCCACTTTGTTGTGATGCCATATTGCTATTAGTTTCCCATGGTTTTCTTCTTATTTGTTTCTTGTCTCACCTTTTATGTTTTAAGGGTCTTGGGAATCGGTTAGGGTGAGAGGAAAGCTAATGGAGCTTGGGGAGAGTTGAATGAAACACAATAGGTATTGATGCAAGACCTGGGTGAAGCGTGGTGCATGAGTAAAGGAAAAATGAAGGCAAGAATATGACAATTAGTTGCATTAGTTGGTTCCATTAGGGTAAATGGGCGGTGGTAGGACATAAATGAGAAAGGTAATCAAGAAAGGTAAGGTGAATGGATTTGAGGCGTTAGATGCCTTGGCTATGTTGGGAACTATTGTTCTCAATATTGTGCGTGTTGTGCACGAATAAAGGGAGTTCTCTTATTATGTTGTGTTGTGATTATCTGCTAATGGTGTTGTTATTTTGATTATGCTAATGTTTATATGTATATACGTATGTATGTATGTAATTGTTTGACAGGGTCGTCAGGGATCAAGATCGTTTTATGCTAGTGTTTACATTTATATATATGTATCTAGGCTGTTGTTTGACAAAGTCGTCAGGGATCATTCTTGTGGAGGAACGTTGGCTTATGCATGCAAATGACATGAAGAGGTTCTTGGTTTCATGAGGAATCAAGTGGGAAGAGTAGCACTGGAAGATCCATGAGGTTAGTATCATGTGGATATGAATTTTCTATTATATGCTTATACTATGACTATGTTTATGCTATGGAATGTAATGGTGAGGGATACATCAATGAAATGAAAGCAATGTGATCTGTAGTATGCTAGGACAAACATGTATAGTGGAAAGACATTGGAAGAAAGGTTGTTTGGTAGAGATGTTGTGGACTCTAGATGTGCACTACTAGTGTTGTGTACATGTTTCATATGCGGTGTTGTGTACATATGATGCTATTTACATGTTGTATATGCAGTGTTGTGTACATATGGTGTCATGTGCATGTTGGATATACATTGTTGTGTACATTTGGTGTTGTGTGCATGTTGTATATGCAACTCTGTGCACATATGGTATTGTGCACGTGTTGTATATGTGGTGATGTGTACATATGGTGTTGTGCTCATGTTGTACATGTGGTGCTATGTACATATGGTGTTGTGTGCATGTTGTACATATGGTAATGTGTGCATGTTGTACATGTGGTGTTGTGTATAGGTCGTGTAGGTGGTGTTGTGTACATGTCATGTACGTGGTGATGTGTACATGCAATGTAGGTGGTGATGTATACATGTGGTGCTATCTACACATCATGCATGTGGTGTTGTATACACATTTTGCAGGTGGTTTTGTGTACACGTCGTGAAAGTGATGTTGTGTACATGTGGTGCTATGTACACAATGTGCATGTGGTGTTATGTACAAGTGGTGTTGTGTATACATTGTGAAGGTGGTGTTGTGTACATGTGGTTTTGTGTACATGTTGTGCATGTGGTGTTGTGTACATGTGATATTGTGCACATGTCATACATATTGTGTTGTGTATATGTGCTATTGTGTTACGGGTGTTGTGTAGCTGTTGTGCTACAACATGTGTATTCGTTGTGTTGTATGGTGTTTACATATATGTGTTGTGTTGTACACCGGGTGTAGGTGTAGGTGTAGTGTTTTACACCATGTGTAGTTATATGTGGCGTGTTGTACTTTGTGTATGTGTATGTGTTGTACAATGTAATGGGACATGCATGTATGGGATTTTTTGGGCCCTTGTTGTTGATACTGAGGTTTGAAGCAGTTTAGTCTTTGGATGCCATTATTATTGATGTTGAGGGTTGAGGCAGTTTAGCCTTTGGATGCCCTTGTTGTTGATATTGAGGTTTGAGGTGGTTTAGTCTAGGGATTCCCTTGTTGTTTCTATTAAGGGTTGAGGCAGTTTAATCTTTGGATTCCTTGTTGTTGCTATTGAGGGTTGAGGTGATTTAGTCTCTAGATGACATTGTTGTTGCTATTGAGGGTAGATGAAGTTTAGTCTCCAGATGCCCTTGTTGTTGCTACTGAGGTTAGAGGTGGTTTAGTCTCAAGATACCTTTGTTTCTATTGAGGGAAGAGGTGGTTTAGCCTTAGGATACCTTTGTTACTGATATTGAGGGAAGAGGTGGTTTAGTCTCTGGATTCCCTTGTTGCTTTGAAGAGAAGAGAAGGAACTGGGTGTTTTTCAAGTTTGGCAACCAATCAAGTGTGTGTACTAGATTGAAGAAAAGAGAAGGTACTGGGTGCTTCCTAGAATTGAAAATTGTTTCACTGTGTGTACGGGAATGACAAAGAACAAAGGCAAAAGCAAAGAACCATTTGAAAGATAAGTACACATATTTTGTTACGGGTTTAATTATGCACATAGTATATGATTATGATTTATGATAGTTGCATGTGATCTATGACTCTAATTTATGATGGTTACATGTGACCTATGATTCTAATTTATGATAGTTACGTTTTGAGCTATCTGGATGTGATATGTTTATATATGATGATTTGATCAAAGAGCTAGTTTGACTTGTTGTGATAGGAAGTAAATAGAATTGTGAGTGTACCTTATTGACGAGCCACCAATGAGGTATGATTTGAATTAATTTCAATTCCTTTTTAGTCTAATGAATATTATCTGCTTGGTATAGGAAAACAAGGAAATTCCCATTTGGGTGGTTGAAACTGACTACAGGAATTAGCAGCATCGAAAAAAGGAATTGGAACATGCAATTGTATGTTGGTAAAGAACTTCAGGAGCAAGGCCATTGTGGGACACTGGTACCCAATAGTGTCCATTGATTTCCATGAGCATGCTATGACTAGTATGATGGTTTTGAGGTAGGGATATGCCTTGGTTGTTGGACCTTTCGATGTGAGGAAACGTTTCCAAGGGATACATCACCCAGGAAAAGGATGCTAGGGAACTTGGAATGTGACTAACTACACGTAAGGGGGTGAACAAATTTCCTAAGGGACTATGTAGTAGAGAAGGGAAGGTCGGGGAATAAATTTGTTTTGGTCACTAGCATTGCCCTATGGAATCAAAAGCACATTAGAAGTGTTCCCTACAACAATGAGCCAACAACTATTCACTGGGGGACAAGTAGCAAAGGATCATAGCACTTGATATCAGATGCAAGTTTAACTTTGGCAATGGATTTTGGACTTCCTAGGAAGGAGGTGAACCTTGGTATTAATTTCTAGGGTGGAGGTGTGAGCCTTTAGATTCCCTTATTGTCAATGCAGGCATCGTATCCTTTTATTTTCCGTTTAAATAAAATGTACATATGTATCTATGTGTATATTAATTTGAATACTGTATCGAGGTGGATTTATAAAGCTCCATAAAAAATATGATTATTTGTTGGTTGAAGCAAATGTGCATAATTATATGTGGTTGTTATTGTAAATATCGTAATGAGGTGTGCTATAAAGCTCCAATAAATGATATGTTCATTATGTTTTAAGCAATGGTCATTGTAAATAATGCAATGAGATATGTTATAAATCTCCATAGGTAGTATGTTTTATTTCAACATTTTTCTAGTCATAGGTGTCATAGAACTCCAAGGACGGTGTTCCCCTAAGGGAGAGGGGTTTGTAACTACCCCTGGTTGATTTTCCATGTAAAATATATAAGACCAAGGTCATGGGACACATATTCCAAGCTGAATGTTGGGAAAAAAAATCTAATCAGTGTCACTTTAGGTTTATTATGGATAAGGGTGTTGGAAAAGACAGAGGCATTAATTGACATTTATTTATGAAAATAAAGGAAAATAAGAGAAAAGGAAGGTGAAGAGACACATATTTGCATGAGAGGGAAATTGAAGGAAAAATGAAGAAAATAAAGGCCTCAATGATAAAAAAAGCTTATAAGGATTAGATCACAACTTGTTTCAGTTTTAGCTTGGGTCAAGTGAGAAAGAGAGAGAAGAGCACCAATAGGAGAAATGAATCAACTGAGTAAATGAAAGACAAGGAAAGCAAGGAAAGAAAATGACAAGTAAGGAAGGTTGTATCAAGCAGCTTTAGCAGGATGATTTTATAGGTAACAGGTTGCATGTGTGATTTCCTAGTTGGTTTGTGAATGCATGGACATGCATTTTTGTATTTGGTTTCTTTGATATCATTGGCATGGGTTTTGCCTAGTTTGACAATGGTTTCAACCTTGCCTTGCCATTTCCGGATAACCTTGGTGTGATGTGATTCTTTTCTGGTTGAGATTTGGATTGCCAGAAGGTTTTTGAACTGGTTGCGGTGGTGTCAGGAAAATTCCCAAGGGTTGGGGGTGGTTAGTCTTTGGGAATCCATCAACAAGTGGGTAGAGATAGAAAAATTCCTCAAGGTAATGGTGAATAAACTCTGGGGAATCCAAGGTTGTTTTGGACTTTGTGATATCTTGATCGGTTTTGGCGAGATCGTGATAGCCTAAGGGTTGAGGTGGTTTAATCTCCAGGAAGCCTTGGTTTTTAATGTCTTGAGATCCCACATTCATGATTGGAATATGGTAAGGGGGTGATTGGATAAAAGAAATATTTGGTCCAACCCACTCTATGGTCGGGTGGTACGTGGAAGTCCTTGACTTGGTTGGCTTTTTCATAAGTTAATAAGAGCTATTTTCTTATGGTAATATATGAGAAATTGTACATATTATTATGGTGATTTTTTAACTGTTCTGTCATGGTTATTAATCTGGTTATATGCTGGTTACAAGCATGGATTGGTAATGTGCTCTAGCTATGTCTTGTTTAGGATTTGATAAGTATTTGATGGTTAATGAATCCATGGTCTAACAAGTGTTATTGAAACTATTATTAAAGGGAATTATAACTATTAGTGATTCTAAGATAAGTTTGAGACTACTATGATGAGATAAGAATTCATGACCTACTGTTGGCATATTCACCATATGTTTGACGAAATGACTGTCATGGTTAGGCAGAGTTAGGTCAATTTCTTGTTCAAGTTTTGTATGAATAGATTTATCATTAAGTCATTTATCCTTATGAGAATTTATAAGTAGTTTTGGGCAAGGGTTTGGAGGATGCCCTGGAAAAGTGGCTTAGATCTTGGGATGCACCCTCTGAAATGGACAGTTTGGGATGTGACTGCATGGAGGCGGTGTTGTGCATGTGGTTGGAGGGTGATGAGCCCTAATATTGCACCAAGGATGCTGCAACTCCAAAGGATTCTCAACTTAAACTATCAACTTGGGGTTCGTACAAACTTAGAGGTGACAATGCTATATGAACAACATGTCAGGTTATACTCATGTCACCCTCAGTCATGGGATCAGATCAAGGTATTCAAATACCACTCCTTTAAATAACTACACAGATAATTTCTTATGGAATCATATCATGATTGCAAGGAAATGAACATGATTCTAACTATAGAAATGAAAATTCCATTCATTACATGTAAATGCTAATTGAAATTGCATGAAAGGAAGAGGCTAGTCTAGTTTCAGAAGTAAACCATGATACTCTAGTGATACACTTAATCAAATCAATATCCTATTTGCATGAAGCATTTATCTATTTTCAAATTGCTTAAAAATAATTCAATTTTCAACATAACTATGAAAATAATGCTAAGTCTAATTCCACTTGTTGTTTATGTTTGCAGTGAGGAAAGGATGGGGTTGGAGTGGTATTAGTGTCTTCCTTAATCATTAAATCAAAGCTTTAGGGCCATTATTAAACTTCAAAGTGAAAAGGTCAAATTATGGAGCAAATCTGGTTCAAGTAAGAAATGGTACAAGACTGCTACAGGAAGTGCTACAGGAGGCCCTGTTTTGCTATAGGAGGGGGTCCGAGAGACTTTTTAGGACAATAATGGTATCTTGAAGGTGAAGGAAGGTGGATGAAGGTGAATGAGGGTGAATTAAGGGTGTGGTATCCCCTTATCTAATATTAGTACCCCTCGGTGGCCTATCTTGCACCAAATTTGATGCCCACGGTGTCCTTCAATTTCCCTGGAAGAGTGATATCAATGGCAAAGTTTGGAAGCAATGTGAAGTGTCCAAGAGAGAGATGGAATGGTCTAGGTTGATGTGGAAGAGTGTGTCTACCGCTGCAAGTAAAAAAAATCCTTGCATACTAATCAAGCACATGCATCAAATGATCAATATCACAACAAAATAAACTAACATGGAAATGATGAGTTGAATTTTATTAAAATCTACTCTACCCTACAATAAAACTCTTATTTATACTTCAATGCTACTCACTTATGAAATAGAGCATGTAGAACAATCCAACACTTAACAATTTCCAATAAATCATAAACAATTATTTTTGGGTTGTTGTTATAGATCTTCCAACCAATCTTCCCACAAGAGAGGTGATAGGAAAACCTGCACCTACAAGTTTTGTGACAAAATTTCTACTTAAACAAGAAAATAATTGCAATGAATTGAACAAGAACAAGGAAATAATACAAGAGAGGGACTAAATCCTTTGGGTTGGGAGGGACTAAAGCCTCTAGGTTGGGCCCAAACCCAAGGGTTTCAACCCTCCAAAACTAACTTATATGCATGCCAACAATGAACTTCTCATTGATAGAAAATAAGAGTCACGTACATCATATGAAAGATGAAAATAACAATATTAAACATGAGGCTCTTAGTATCTACTCCTATCAACAACAAAAATTAGAATTCTAATGAGCCTTTAGGCTTGTTTATTTATACCAAAAAGTAGGTTAGGGAAACTCCCTTGAAAAGAGGAGTGATTCCCTCCAAAATATCAAGATTGGTGGATCTGGTTCCTTTATATCTTCACTTGCACTTGAATTCCTCAGTTTCTAGTGAATTCGAGTTGTTGGTGAGGAATATTTTATCTCAAGCTGGTTTGGGGAGTTAATGCAGTGGACAAGCCCCCCATATTCTCTCTATATGTCTCCAATCAACCCTTGCATAGTAAATATCTCCAAAAATGTTTCTTTTCCCTACATATTAATCACATTAGACCATGACAAACACCCTTTAGTCTTCCTACTAAGCATATTATGGTTAAAAAATGAAAATTATTGTGAGAAAGGGAGAGTCTTAAGGGTTGGAGGATAACATAATGGACCTAAAAATATAGTTATTGATGGGACCCATCATCACCCCCTTGCTGAAGGTGTTTCTCACTCTCTGAGCAACTCAGTCACTAATGTGAAGTTCATTCATGGCCTTGGTGGCCTTTATGACATCCCAAGGAATCTCATATGGTGTGCCTTCCTGTGGATAGAAACTTGCATTTGATTCTACGCATGCCCATTCCATTTGTTCCTCTGCCTGGTTTTATGCTCTCTTATAGGTCCAATAGTAAGGGAGGATTGAGTTTGAGTCCTATGCACTTGATCTTCACCTTTGCATGATTCTCGTGTATAATGGGGTTCTCTCCAAGGCATTCCTTAGTATTTCCAGAGAGTGATACTCTCTGATTTGCAAATTATGAGGTAGGGCATGCCATCTTCTTTGGAAATCCTGCAAACTTTCTGTCCCCAACATCCTAAATGTGTCCTTAAAATGGAGGATAGTTTGTTCTCGGGCTGCCATATACTGAGGTACCAATTCAAAATAAGTGGAGATGAGGTTGTGGTTATTGATGAAAACCTTGGGGCTCACTAATTCTGCTCTGATGTATACATGCTCCTTATCCTCTTTTTTCATCACCCTTTTTACTTCTCCAACTCTTGTTTCCTCGTGAGTCAACCAAGAGGATAACACCATTAGTTTCATGTCCCCCAATCTTGAGTTGGGGTCCCAGATGTTCATGTATGTGAAGATCATATTGTGCATGTATAACTCAACCAATTTAGCTCTATCTTCAACACTTTCTTTTTTGGAAAAGTCAATGAACTTTCTGTAGTCCTAAAAAGGTAGAGAGCCATACTATGCTATTGTATTTATATGGAACTAAAACCACTTCTCCTTGAGGAAGATGACAAAGGATTTGGATGGATTCCTACATTATATGACTTCCATGGATAAACTTTCCATAGTGGAAAGTTGTACCTCTTTTTCCTGCAGCTATTCTCTTAGCCTTTTGTTTTCTTTCTGTAGTTTCTCCCTCACAACTGACTCCCTTATCCTTAAGTTATTTAATTCCTAGCTCATTTCATTCACTTTCTCCTCCATGAGGCCACCATCTTCCACCTCTTATATTTTTCAATTTTCATCCACCTATGAGTCCTGCCTCTTTCCTTTTCCAACTCAAAGAAGAGTGGTATAGAAAATTTCTTATGTATAATCCTACCTCCTTTAACAAATCAGTAGTTAGGATTCAAGGTTAGGTTGTGGATCAGACTCATGGAGTTGTGGGGGACCTTCTTATTTTCCTTTTGATAGGTTGTCTCTTCCTGTAGCATCTCCCGTTGCTCCTGTAGTAGCCCCTATTTCTCATGTAGCAGTACCTGTTTCTACTGTAGCTCCTTTGTTTTCTCTTGTAGTTCCTCTGTTTTTTCTTATAATAGGGAAACTTGGGCTTTGAGCCTCTTAGATGTGACTACTGTAGTGGTGGGCCTCCCTATGGGTGGCACAAGTTTTCTACTTTGATATTTGGGAGAGGTAACTTCTTCAATCTTCCCTTCACTAGGTTCCATTCCTTCCCTTTTTCTTGTTGATTCCTTAATGGTGATAGGGATATTTAAAGGACGATGAGAATTCCCTTGCCTTATCCTAGTGCTCTTCCTTGTTTTAAAGTACAAGGGGTCTTGCCTTGGCTGCCTCATTTTGGGATTGATTAGTGTGGCAACTGTGGCCAATGTAGAAACCATGTCTTGCTCTGTGTTTCTTGGTGAGAGGCTCATTTGTTTCCCTTGGGTTTATGTCCCTTGAGGTTTGGAGGGAACCTCAGGTTTCTCTTCCTCTTTTTCCTTTCCATTTTATCCTTCTCTTCTTCCTTCTCTTCCCTACCCCCGGTATTAGAGGCTGGTGTATATTATTACTATGTGGAGGTGAGGGCTTGTGTTTTAATGAAAACCTCCCTGTCCATGTTTACAGAGTCAGTCCACAACATAGGGTTCCTTAGGTGTATTAAGGCATCCATGAATATTAGCTTGATGAGGCCATGTTGGGCAAGGTGTTGGTACTTCCCTTCCCTCACTTTCTAGCTCATTTCAATGATGGATTGTAAGTGGAAATGTTGGAAACTATGTTTGTTTGGAATTGGTAACCTTGTATGGAACCTTAGCTCATAGAGTAGCTTACATTGATAGGCATACATAATGCTCAACATCCTGTCACAAAATATGTACTTTAGGATATGATAGGTCACTTCATCCCAAGGGTAAGGTAGGATCTGTCTTCTTACTCTATTTTGGTCTTCCACAAGCTTCTCTCTATGGAGGAAGAATTTTTTCCTCACTGTAACACCTATTGCCTTATCCTCCTTTCTCCATCGAACTCCTAAGGGTATGGTGGGTACTTTTCTTATAAGCTCTATGCTCAAATGGATTGCAAGTCCTCTAACAATAGTAGTGGCACTATTTTCTCCCTGAGAATTGAGGGCCATGGAAAATTCTTGAGTTATCTCATCATCATAACCCTTTAATTGCTCAAAGAATCACATCCATTGATGTCTCATACAAATGTCCATAATAGGGGGATGATGATGGATTATTTTTGTGTTTGGGGGTTCCCTTCTTTTAAAACCTCCTCCCATTTCTCCTACTGCTCCTTCTCTTGGTTATCTTAAGTGCATTATCAATATTTTCCTCAAAGCAGTCTCAGGTGCAGAGATAGTGGTTAGTTTTATTTTTGATAGAGGAGAAGGATAATAACTTTTACTATGGATTTTTTTTTCTCTATCCCTATTTTTCCTTCTTATATGATAAATTTTCAAAGGAAATTATTGCACAATGGTTGCTACAGGGTACCCTATTTAAGAAAAATTCTTCATGTAGGTGTATGGAAATTAGAGAGGGAGGAGGCCACTTACCCTTTCCAAGATGACTCTTTCATGTGCATGAGGGTTTGAGGAAAGATTCTGATTGTTTTGTTTCCATTTCTCCCCTTAATTCATTCATGTAGCTTATTTTATGTGCTCATGTAGCAATTCAGATCCTCCTGTAGTGCCTCCTGTAGCACCTGCAAACTTAGCTTGTAGTAGGTAAGTGGAACCCTAGGTAGACACCCTAGGCAGACTCTAGTAGCATCTAGCTCATCCTTCAGTACCATGGTGAGTCTCTCCAACAATTTTCTATAAACGAGAAATTGTGAAAATGGAATCAAGCCTCGTACTTTTATTCCCTTTTGTGGTAATGGCTCGAAGCACTTTGGTGACTTGGCTCTTGCATAAATTTCCTCTTTTAATTGTTTCCCCCACTCCTCGTAATCATAACTCGACTTAATTTGAATTTTCTACATTGCATGGGTGTTGAGTGAACTATAGTTTACTAATTGAAGGTGACCTTTACTGGCCACCTCCAGCCCATAAAAACTCCATTCTCAGTCGTTAAACACATTTGTTTTTACCATTATGTGCATATAGAAGAGGTGAGTTGTGTCATACCTGAGCCTACCTATGATGTCGAAGTGTTGGAGATGCAAGCAGGTTACTACTGAGTTGATGATTGATTAACTGACCGATAAAGGTGCTAACTTTCCTTGTTTAGTTATGCACAGGTCTTCACAACATGATGATGTAGTTGAATGATGGAATATTTCTTCCACGTAGGCCTCCTTCTAGTGTTCAATCTGTTGCTATTAGAGTGGATATATGGCGTTACATACACTCTTTATCGATGGTGTGACCTTCATAAGCTTCAAGAATGGCCTCATGATGTGCCAGGGTGGCTATATCTTCTACTTTGGAGCTGTAAAAAAAAAGTCTCGTTCAAGATCTTGTTGGAACTATGCAATTGGTTACAAGACTGATCTCCTTCCTATAGTAGTCACTTAGTTCCCCCTCAAGACCTCACATTTCATTCAGGGATTAGGAAAAATCATAGTGGGTATAGGGACAAGATTAGAATCATCATAGGGTAGTGAAGGTGGTGAAAAAGGTGAAGGCATAGTTCTTTTTATGTGGGTTTTTTTTTCTTTTTTTTTTTGTATGTATGGTAGAATTGGAATTTTGATGATGAATTTGGCTGAATGGGGTGGATGAGTGATGAAGGAATCTTGGTGGGCCTCTCCCAACATTTACCTAAGGAAAAAATGACATGTTGGCCCCTTTTTCCAAGTGGATCTCCCTCCTGTAGCATTTCAGGTTGCTCTTGTAACAATGCAAGGAGGCAAAATATGTTTCAATTGCTTGCTAGATGATGGAGAGAGGTAGGTAGGTGGATGGATGATGATTAGAATGAAGTGGATGGAGTATTGCAAAAAACTAAATAAGTGTTAGCAGAATTGATGTAAGGACTCTTCCTTGTGTTTTTGTTTTTTTTTTTGTTTTTTGAAACATGCAGATTGCCTCTAAAGAGGTTTTCAACATGCATGCTAGCCCTAGGCACCTTAGAGGAGGTTTTCACCTAGGGATATTTTTGTTTGAATTTTTTTCTCTGTTATTTTTTTCTCTTGGGTTTCCTCACATAGGTTACCAACCCAAGAGTTAGCTTTAGATGCCTCATGGAGGTTTTCATCTAGGCATCTTTATTTTTTTCTTTTTGTTTATTTTTTTTTAAATCTTGATTAATTGAGGGATGTGAGCCTCCCAATCACATTCAATTATTTTCTGATTGAACTAATAAACTCTTCCTTGGATAGAGTTATTTTGTACAACTTCAACCTGTAACCATTACCATGCAAGGGAATGCCTTCCTCGTCAATTGTTCTAATTTGGAAAAACCCATTATCATAACATCTTTCCACTAGATAAGGACCCAACCATATTTTCATTAATTTTCCCTTGAAATCCTTGAATTTGGAATTATACAACAGGGTCCAGTTACCTTCTTGAGAAATATTCTCCCTAACATGTTTATCATGCCAAATATTCCTTTGTAGCTAGATTACCTCAATGTACAAGAGAGCCTACAACCTGAATTCATCTAAAACATTGAATTTGAGCAACCTCTCTTATTTTGCTACATCGAGGTCCAAGTCTAACTGGGATGCCATCCTTAAGGTATTGTTCTCAAATTCAATGGGAAATAGGGCCTTCTTCCCATAGAATAGTTCAAATGGAGTAAATCTAATGGTGGTCTTCCAAATCGTGTTGTAGGTCCAAGTGACTTCTACAAGTATGTCTTCCCAACCCTTTTTGCTATTGATAGTAAGCTTGGTTAGAATTTTCTCCAATGCTTTGTTTGTGACCTCCACTTGTGCATTTTCCTGAGGGCGATAGGTAGTGGATGTCCTATACTTGATGTGGTGTTGCTTCATCATATCTTCAATCAGATTTGATGTGAATTTTGTTCCTTGATCAATGAACAACTCTCTTGGAAAACCAAACTTGTAGAAGATGTTCTCCTCAAAAACTCAGCCACCTTATGCTTGATTTCTTCCTTAAATGCCTTTATTTCAGCCCATTTAGTCATGTAATCATTGCACACAATGATATACTTCTTCTATCCTGATGGGGGATCAATGGGACGAATGAAATACATGCCCCATTTCTCAAATGGCTCTAGAGTCACTTGAGGTTATAAGGGAATTTCATCCTTAGGTGTGAGCTTACCCATCCTTTGGCACTGGTCATACCTGGTGGTGTACCTTCTTGCATCTTGTTTTATAGTGGGTCAGTAATAACCTACTTGTAAAACCTTGAAGGTTGTTCTCTTAACAACAAAATGGCCTCCACAAGGCCCATAATGACATGCTGAGAGGATGTCAAAGGCCTCCTCTTCCCTCACACAACTCCTCAAGATCTGATGTGGCCCCAACTTGAAAATATTTACCCCAATACAAGTGAATGGGACACTTTTCCTAACAATCTTTATTTTCTTCTTGGAGGATAGATTAGGAGGGAACCTCCCAGCAACCAAGTAGTTGGCTATATTAGAAAACCAAGGAGAGAGCACTGAGATGGTGAAGAGGTGTTCATTTGGGACCTGATCATCTACCATTTCTTATTTTTCTGTAGGCAAGGTTAGTCTTAACAAGAAATCTGCAACCACATTCTCTTTCCTTGGTTTTTCAATAATATTTAAGTCAAATTGATGCAATAACAACAACCATCTAATTATCCTAGAATTGACATGAAGTGTATTCACTAAATACTTAATGGTTGCATAATCAGTGTGAAAAAACATTTGATAAACAATGATGTAATTCCTAAACTTGTTCAAAGAATGAACCACAACCAAGAACTCCTTTTCAATGACTTTATAAGTTAACTAATCTTTAGAGAGGTTCTTACTGATGAAATACATAGCATAAGACAATTTGTCTTCCACTTGTCCTAAGGCATCCCCTACAGATTTACTTGATGCATATGTGTGTATATGGAAAGGTAATTCCCAGTTGTGGCTTCTAAAGATGGGTGCAGTGGTCAACTTATATTTTAGCACTTTGAAGGCCTCCTGACAGTTGTTTGTCCAACAAAAGTCTGAATCTTTTGCTAGTAGTCCAAACAAAGGTAAATCCATTTTACTAAAGTCTTTGATGAACCTTTTATAATACCCAACTAATCCAAGGAAACTCCATTCATCTCTTTGTTTTTGAGAGATATGGACACTTTTAATGATGGAAATTTGTTGGGGTCAACCTGTATCCCTTCCTTGGATATGGAATGGCCAAGGATAGTCTTTGCATTCATTAGAAATTCACATTTATCAGGACTCAATGAAAGATTTGTTTTAATGCATTTCTATAAAACTTTGCATAGATTAGAAAGAGCTTCCTGGAAGTCATATCCATAAGGAGTGAGGTTATCCATGTATATCTCAACAATTTCATGAACAAGGTCAACAAGGATACTTAGAACTTGCCTTTGGAAGGTAGCAGGGGCATTGCACAGACCAAATTGGAAGGACCCTATAGGCAAAGGTACCCTAAGGAAATGTGAATGTGATCTTATCTTGGTCTTCAGGGTTGATCTGTATTTGGTTGTACCCTCTAAATCCTTCCAAGAAGGAGAATAATTTATTCCTTGCAAGGCCATCTCAGACTTGGTCAATGAAGGGAAAAGAGAAATGGTCCTTCTTTGTAGCCTTGTTAAGTTCTCAATAGTCAACACAAATCCTCCAATTCCCATTTTTATTTGGGACTAGAATGAGAGGGGACACCCATTCGCTATCTGAAATGGGGTATAAGAACCCCGTGTCCAATAGACTTTTTGTAATTCTAGTTTCATAATGTCCTTAAGAGATGGGTTCATCCTTCTCTAGGGTTGGCACATAGGCTTGCATCCATATTTGATGTAGATACGATGAGTACAGATTGATGGATGCACACCCTTCATCTCCTTATAATCCCAAGCAAAAGCATCTAGGTGTTTCTTCAATACACTGCATAATTTTTCATCCTGCTTTGTCTTGGCACTACTTGCAATACTGCTCTCTTTGCTACGCTCTCTATATGTGGATTTAAATCCAACATTGCCTGTTCATTTCAGGTTCTCATCTCTCGGTGTCCCTGACCTCTGTCTTCTTTGAATCCCTTTGCCAACATTATGCAATCATTGCTTAACGCATAGAGAGGAGATGACCACATGTTTTGTAGCGTATGAGTGCCTCGGGCCTCTGCAACTCTTGAAATAGCCGCGCTCTGTTAAACACAGTGAAAATGGATTTAAACAGAGAAAATCCACCAAAATTCAATGTATCAGACTTCAAAATTCTTCAAATTCACCCTATTCTCCCATCGGGTCTGCCTAAAAGTCGCCATCACTTGTTGAAATGGCCCGTCCCTTTGTATTTTGGAATTATATTAAAAATCACAAAAATACGTTAGAAATGGCTTATGGTGAATCTGAAACAATATGCAATAGCTTTAAGGAGCCCTCTCGGGTCTGGTTCATCGCATCGCTCGTATATGTATATGCCTTCTCCATTGTTCGTGTTACACAAAAATGTCGTCACCTTGATTATTTGCAGTCGGTGTAGGTCTATCACCACCTATACCAGCTTCCTAAGCAAGTCTCAAACCTCAGCTCTTCAAAACAAGCTTTAGAAATGAGAGAAAGACATCAAAAAAGAAATGTAACTCTGGTTCCACACTTTCTCTCTCTTTTGCCTGCGGGCCCGCACCTTCTGTTCAGAATATCTGCGTACTTATATGCTCTGTATGTAAAGGGGAGGGTGCGTACCCTTGTAAAAGTCAAAAGGCGCAATCTTTATCTTAAAAAACTCATATTGGGTTAATTCTAGAGTTTTCTAGAAGCATTTGTTACGTGGATTGTTCGCTCCAAGTGGTTCATGCATCCCATGAGAGGAGGAAATAATCCCTTGTTGAGAGGAGCTATCCCTTTGAAGGAGGACTCTATCCCTTTGAAGGAGGAGCTAGCAACTGACCTCCATTGCATTATAAATTGAGGCATTGGGTCAGTAGCTGGAGAGGTTAGAAGCTGAACTTTTGAGGGTAAATGCTAGTGAAATCAAGACTTGCTATTTGAGCTTAAGAGGAGAGATTACATACCTTTTTGGCTTCATTAGGGAGTGAGTGAAGCTTGTCAAAGTAGAGGAGACTTCTTGTTGGACCCTGGGAGGACCTTGTACAGCGTCAAGGCAAAGGTTGTAAGGTTCTTCTCCTTTTGAATTAATACAATCAAGCTCATTTTTCTCAACAAGTATCTCATGTTATTTGTTTCATGGACTCCTTGACTTTCACGTTAAATATGTTTTATAATATTGGATATTCAGGTGCTATTTAATTGTTTACCTTGTTTGTGCTTGCAGGTTTGTGACGAAGGAACTTACTTGGATCAAAGGAGCAAAGGCATCTCCAAACTTGCGTTGGACATGAGGTAGGCCTTAAACACATTTGTTTGCTATTATTTATAAAGCTCATTTAGAGAAAGATAGTGTCTGGTTGGTTTGTTTGTCATTAGGTTTTCATTAGATTCTAGGAAGGTCTATCTTGTCCGCAAGATCGACTCATTCCGCGTGACAGTTCGCCAAGCGCTCTTTGTAATTTTCTGATTGCGATATGCGATGCAACGTGGACCGTCAATCTGCATGCTTGGTCAATGGTCCCCGTTGACCCCACCAATCATTATCGCAACATTTGTATAGCCTCTACTGATATCTACTGATGTCCTCCCCAATTGTGATCCACCGATCAGATCTGGACCGTTGATTGGCTAGATCTGACGGCTACTGTGTATTGTACTATTCTGCCTCCAATAATCTGTTTCTTTCACTGTTTTCATGTGTTTGGGCCTCCCGATAGTGTTTTTCCACCATCCTACGGGTTCTTCATGTGCGATTGTTTCAATCTTTGGCATGATTTTAAGAGTGTTTTCAAGACTTAGAGAGTGTTCTTGGATCTATTTGGATCATGCCTTCCCACTGAAAATTCTTTTGGACCACCAAAAGTTGGTTTTCAAGCATCACTCAAGTGAGGGTACAGCTTCCTCACTTGCCCAATCTCTATCTATTTTGCACTACTGGATTTTGAACCTTTGAGCCCAATTCTTAGGTACTGAACATCCCCTTTGTGTGTTGTCCTTGCCTTCCTATCCAGAACTGTATCTTCCTGCAACTCATTGAGGTATTCAGGCAAAAGATCATCAATGGAAGGCGACTGACTTTTCTCTTCAGGATCTTCAATTAATGAAGGTTCAAACAGTCTTAAATTTTCTACATTTACTATTGAATAGATGTGCATGTATGCTGGCAGATCAAGGCGGAAAGTGTTCTTACCAATTTTCTCAAGTACCTTAAACGGCCCATACCTTATTGGCTTCGGCTTCTTTCCTTCACCTTGCATTCTGTCCTTGCTGATATACAGCTAGACTTGATCGCCAACTTGGAAGCTGTGCTCCACTAGATGTTTATCATGCCTTGCCTTGTATTTGGCTTGGCTCTTTTCCAACTGTTCCTACATTGCCTAGTGAATTTCTTGGATCTGTTCAATGAATCTGGTTGCTTTGTCCACATCATTGTGTCCATCAATTGCTATGTCTTTTTCAAAGAAAAAATCCAAGGGAGACCTTGGTATGAAACCAAAACAGGTCTCAAAAGGAGATCTCTGTGTAGAGTAATGTTTAGCACGGTTGTAAGCATGTTGCACATAACATAAGTGTTCATCCCAAAGCTTGGGATGCTTGCTGCAATAACCCCTGAGCAACTGGATCATTGTCCTGTTGACTACCTCTATTTGGCAATCTATCTATGGATGAAAGGTTGTGCTTTTCTTTAGTCTGTTGTCCATTAATTCCCACAGACTTGACCAAAATGTCCCAACAAATCGGGAGTCTCGACTAGATACTATGGAAATGGGTAACCTAAAATGCACCCAGACATGCTGAAAGAACAATTTCGTTGTTTGTTCAACTGTAATATGCTTCTTACAAGGTATCAAAATACACATTTTGTTGAACCTGTCCACAATAACATATAAATAGTCATGTCCCTTTCTAGATTGTAGCAATCCCCCAACAAAGTCCATGGAAACACTTTCCCAAGGGAGGGAAGGAACTGGCAGTGGAGTGTACAAGCCTAGTTTTCTATTACTGGGCTTGCTTTTAGCACACATGGTACACCCTCTTACACATCTAGAAATTGTTTCATGCATTTTTGGCCAATAGCAGTATCTTTGCAACTGTGCAAATGTTTTACTTACACCAAAATGACTTGATATCAGAGAAGTATGTGCCTCCTTAATTATGTTAATTCTCTCTGTTTGTGGAATGCATAGCTTCCCAAATGATACAAGAGTCGGTCCTTAACATAGTAATCCAATTCTTCTACCTTTTTTCCATTACTTAAAGCTACATATACATATTTAAAGTCTATATCTTGAGCATATTGTTCAGTGTAGCTTTCATGCATTACTGAGTTATGCTTAAGTATAGTAGATGCATTTATGATTGTTCTAGACAACATATCTGCAACTTTATTGTGTATGCCCTTTTTATATCTGATGACTAAATGAAATTGTTGTAGGAAACCCATCAACCTATAGTGTCTTGATTGTTGCAATTTAGTTTGTGAGTGCAAGTACTGAAGTGGCTAGTGATCAGTATGTATTATTGTTTCTTTGCCCATTAAGTAATGTTTCCACTTCTTCACACTCTGAACTAATGCATACAATTCTTTATCATATGTAGAATAATTAACTACTGCATAATTAAAAGTCTCACAATGGTAGCATATGGGTTTACCATGTTGCATCAACACTGCTCCCATGGCATAATCACTGGCATCTATTTCGATCTCAAATGGTTGTTGAAGATTTGGCAATGCTAGTACTGGTGATGTACTAATTTTTTCTTTCAAGGTGTTGAATGGCTTTTTGCTGTTTGCCTCCCCACTGAAACACCTTGTTCAATACTGTCAAGGCATGTAAGGGAGCTGCAATTAAGGAAAAGTTTGCAATAAACTTTCTCCAATATTGTGCTGCCCCTAGGAAGCTTCTAACTTCTGTAGCAGACTTTGGTTTAGGCCAGTTTACAATGACTGCAACCTTAGAGGGATCTATCTTCAATTCACCACCCCCTACAATATGACCCAAATAATTCAAAGATGTTTTACCAAATTCACAATTTGATAATTTAACATAGATATTTTCTTTTTTCAAAACATCTAGAGTCTTCTTTACATGCTTCAAATGTTCTTCCCATGTTTTACTGAATACAAGAATGTAATCTAGATATACAATTACAAAATCATCAATAAAAGGCCTGAGTACATCATTCATAACTCTCATGAAAGTGGTAAGAGCATTAGTTAAGCCAAAAGGCATAACTAGCCACTCATACAGCCCTTGCTTTGTTTTGAAAGCAATCTTCCACACATCTTGCTCTGCTATTTTGACCTGATGGTAACCACTACGTAGGTCCAACTTGGAAAAGTAAACAACCTCTTTTAGTTGATCTAATAGATCATCAATGCAAGGAAGGGGATAACGATTCTTGATCGTTATTTTATTTAGTGCTCGGTAATTAATGCACATCCTCCAAGAACCATCCTTCTTTCTCACCAACACTATTGGATATCCACATGGCGATATGCTTGGTCTTATGAACCCTTACTCAAGCAGCTCCAGTACTTGCTTCTTGATTTCTGCATTCTCTAAAGTGAATAACCTTGTATACCTGTGGTTGTGATGGTTGTTTCATCACCTGAGTTTGACTCCAAATCTCTCTGAACAACAGCAATAACCTTCTTCTTCTTGCCATTGAACTTCTTGGGTTTCAACTCCAGATGCAAAGACCAACAATGTTCATCATCATGTCCATCCTTCTTTCAGTGAGTGCATGAAGGTTTGGCCTTTTGTACAACATTTTCCTTCCTCTCTTTCCGTTTCTGCTTCCTCTTTTCCTTGTTCTTGCTTGCAGTGGGTTTTGATGATCCCCCAATCTCTGGGTTCACATTCTTGCCTCTAGCCTCTAGATGGGTAGCCTGAATAGATACCTCATTTATGCTAGTAGGGTTAAACATGAGAATAGTGTGTCTCAAATAACTATGTAGACCACCTATATACTTCAGCAAAGTTTCAGGTGAGTCTAAAGAAATGCCTAGAATCAAAGCTCTTTTTCTAAATCCTTGGGTGTCGCTTTCTACACTTTGCCCTTTTAATTGGCGAAGGGTTTGCCAACTCATCATAGCTTGCTGCATATAAGCTAGTGGATAGAATTTTTTTTTAATTGCAGAAATAAATTCACTCCAGACAAAAAGAATTTTACCATGCTTCTTCAAGTCAGCTTGTATCCTGCCTTCCCACCATGCCAAGGAAGTTCCTCCAAGGCGTAGGCTGGCCAGTTGAATTTTACTCCTGTCTAAATCAATGCTCTGCACCCTGCAATACACATCAATCTGTCTAATCCAGTTATCTAGCTTCTCTACATTTAACTCTCCATCATATATTGGCAAAATCAAATTTAACATCTAATTTAATCAAAGATGTTTTCTTCTTTGTATTTTCAGGGCTATCGAGAGGTGTAGGAAGATTTTCTCCTTTCCCTTTGCCTTCTGGGGCATCTATAAAAGGTTCTTTAGCTCCTTTGTCTTGTTTGGAGGTTGAAGTAATTTCACCTCGTCCTTTCTTGAATTCTCGATACATTTCTTCTACCATGGCTCTCATGGCTAGAAAATTGTCCATGAACTAAGATTCTGATTCAAATGGGATCTCTTTCACCATGCTTCTCCTTGGATAGAATCTCCCAATTTCTGGGTTAGCCTCAACCAGTTCTCCTTCTCTTGATTTGAGCTTGGACCTAGTTAGCATTCACAAATAGTCCAACACAAGTTTGTCTAACCTTAGCAACCTAAATATTTGATACCACTTGATCTGAAAATGAGATCTAAGACAATAATAATGAATTATAGACTTATGTGCATGGATTAGCCTATGTTATTTTATGCAATGGATTGATCATATTGTGAAATATATAGACTATGAAGCAGTAAAAGACTATAATAGACAAACACATAAAGACACAACAAATTTAATAAGGAGTTCACCCTATAATCTTGCACTACATCTCCTTAGTCCAACCTTCAGTGGTGGCCTCTCTATCAAGTCTTTAGAACAGAGTTTACAACAGTGAGCTCAATTTGGGCCTCACACATAATAGATACAATAATAAGAGTTTTGTTTGAGCCTCCCTAGCATATTTGGGTACACAGATACTCTCAATCTCTCTCTGTCTCTGTCTATGCTCTGTATCGACACTGCCTGCAATATTGCTTTGTTTGTTGTGCTCTCTGTCTATGGATTTAAAGCCAACACTACCTATTTGTTTCAGGTTCCTGTCTCTCAGTCTCCCCGGCCTTTGTTCACTTCGAATCCCTCTGCCAGCATTATACAATCATTTCTTAACGCATAGAGAGGAGGTGGCCACCTATTCTGTAGTGTGTGAGTGCCTCGGGCCTCTGCAACTCCTGAAACAACTGTGCTCTATTAAACACAATGAAAATGGATTTAAACAGAGAAAATCTGCCAAAACTCAATGTATCGAACTTCAAAATTCTTCAAATCCACCGTATTCTCCCATCAGGTCAGCATATAAGTCGCCATCGCATGTTGAAATGGCCCGTCACTTTGTATTTTGGAATTATATTAAAAATCGCGAAAATGCATTAGAAATGGCTTATGGCAGGTCTGAAACAATATGCAATAGCATTAAAGAGCCCCGTTGGGTCCGGTTCACTACATCACCCGTATATGTATATGCCTTCTCCATTGTTCACCGATTGCGATATTGCGATGCGATTAATCACAATCGTATATCGCTCATGCCCCAGACCATTTGCAAGTGCTCTTTATAATTTTCCGATTGCGATATGCGATGCAACGTGGGCCGTCGATCTACATGCTTGATCGATGGTCCCCGTTGACCCAACCAATCGTTATTGCAACATTTGTATAGCCTCCACTGATATCTGTCGATGGCCTCCCTGATTGCGATCCATTGATCAGATCTGGACTGTTGATCGGCCAGATCTGACGGCTATTGTGTATTGCACTATTCCACCTCCAATACTCTGTTTATTTCACTGTTTTCACGTGTTTGGGCCTCCCGATAGTGTTTTTCCACCATCCTATGGGTTATTCATGTGTGATTGTTTCGATCTTTGGCATGATTTTAAGAGTGTTTTCAAGACTTAGAGAATGTTCTTAGATCCATTTGGATCAACTGGCATGGTAGTGGGAGGCAGATTTTGTAAGATATAGTGAATAAGGTCATCTCCATCAAGTCCTCCCCCTATAACAATGTCTAGTGTGCAGACTGGGTAGGGGGATTTCTGATAAAATTCTTCCTCTTGCTCATCCTCTAACCACAAAGGAAAATCATGCTCAATATAAGGTTGAGCGGGAGGATACAACACAAGTTATTTTGATAGGTGCCCATTCTTAATGGTCATGTTCTCAACCTTGAAACTAATGTAGGTATCAACAATGGCCAACCAAGGTCTTCCTAGTATGATAGGATAACCATTAAACTTGGTTTTGGGTTGGAGGATAAGGAAATCAATGGGGTACTCCCAGGAGTCAATGGAGACCATTACTTCCAAAATAGCTCCCTTAGGATCTACTGTGGATCTATCAACAAGTTTTAGTACTATAGTGGTCTTCCTCAAGGCCCCTTGGAGGTTGTGTTTGAGCATGGTTTCCCTGGTCATCACATTTATTTCAGCACCAAGGTCAATCAAGGTATTAGGGACCATAATTCCATTGATTTGCACATCCACTATCGGGCTACTAGGATCTAAGTATTTTCGAGAGATTACCCTTCCAAGCATCAGATCAGATAGTTTTCCAACACAATTAATTGTGGGGTATCTCTTCTTCTTCTCCCAGACCTTTTGAAAGATTCTTCCTTAATAAGCTTGCTGTAAATGGGAACATCTTTGATGGCCTAGAGAAGGGGTATTTTGACACACAAATTCTTCAATTCTCCCAGGAGTTCAACCTCTTCTGGAGTGTGCTGTTTAGGGTGAACCAACCTTTCAGGATAAGGGGGTGCATTGGCTTGAGGGGCACTCTCTCCTTTCTCCTCTTTAAGCTCCCTAGGTGGAGAATTTGGGTAATTATCTGAGAGAACCTTCTCAGACCAAAGGTTTATCTAATGGATTTCCACAACATAAACAAGATAGGATGTCTCCCTGTTATAAACCTATTGCGCCTACTTATTGTTCGGGTTCAGATTGGGTTGAGTAGGCATTTGAGGTTGCTTAGGTGGGGTATGGTGAGGGAGTTGTGGTTGAGGTTAAGATGGAGGTATTAAAGCAGGAGGTTTTGTTGTTTGAGGCCTACACCCTGGTGAGAGGTTACCCCATTGGGAATATTGAGGTAAATATGCCTAGAAAGGAGGGTTAATAGGATGAGGAAGATATTGATGAGCATAAGGCCAAGGAGGAGGTGTGGGCCATGATGGATGAGTGGAAGGGTACCAAGGTTGGAAAGGTGCATTCTGAATTGAATTGTAATGAGGATAATGTGCATCTTTCATGCCTTGTTGATATGGCTGAGGGCCTTGAGGTCTCCTTTGGTTAATGAAGAAGAGTTGCTCTGAACCACCTTCCGCCCCTTGGTATACAACCTTCAAACCTGTCAGAGAGGGACATTTGTCTATTGCATGGTTCTCTTCATAGACAGAGCAGACTTCTATGACATTCAATGGGAAGTCATTCCCATTGTGTCTCTTAGTGCATCTAGGGAAAAATATAACTAGTGCCCCTTATGCTTCCTCTTGGTTCCTTTTAATTTGCATAGTATCCATTTGTAGGGAAAATTTATGCAACATTTCACTCTTAAAATACTCCAAAATACTTCCTATCTCATGTTTGATGGCTATTGTAGAGGGAGATGAAATAACCAAGCCTTGACTATACCTACCCTTTTTCCTAGCAACCCTAGAGTGATTCCTGAATATAGTTTTAATGTCATCATAATGAAATTGGTAGATATCTCCTTGAGACAACATGTTGAGGGTTTTCATTACATCCTCACTGATTCCTTGGATAAGAACTAGCTTAAGTGACTCAAGGTCAAGCGTACAATTAGCCCTCCTATAATTGAGTTGGAATCTTTCCTCATAGTACTCTAAGGATTCATTAGGTCCAAGGGTCATCCTAAATATTTCCTCCTTTTTTTCTTTGTACCTACAGTAATTCCTATATTTTTCATTTAAGGCTTATTGCATTTGGGACCAGGTAGTGATTCTGCCTCCAGTTAAACTCATAACTAGTGCAAGGCTACATCTTTAAGGGTAGATGGAAACAATTTCAGATTTTGTTCATCTGAGGCATAGTCATAGGTCCTACAAACAACAACAAACTCAAACATGAAGGTGTGAGGATCCTTAGAGGTTAGGCCATGGAAATGTGGAAGGGAAAAAAGGCTTATATTCTTCATTCTAGCCTCCCCATTAATTTCTATGAAAGGGAAAAGCTCATTTTGTTTGTTTTCAACCATGGTTTGGGTAGGTGAGATAAGTTCTTCTTCCCCTATGGGTTCCTCAAAAATTTCAAGTTTCTTTTGTAGAGGGTGTTCTAAATCCCCTGTAGTAAGAGATGGAATTTCATAGTCACCAAAGAAGAATGAAGGTTGTCAGCTTGAAGGGGTGGGGGTTTTTGGTAAGAATTTCCCTTGACTATCCCTACTCCTACGAGGAATGAAAGAACTAGCTATTTTTTTAAAAATTTATTTTTCTCTTTTTTTGAAGATTTCAAATCAATAAGACTGATTCAAAGTAAAAAGCAAGTAACTCTTGAGTAGAAACAACACCTACTTGAATACCTCCCTGGAAGTAATGCCAAAAAGCGATGAGCCCTAGTATTGCACCAAGGATGTTGCAACTCCCAATGCTTCTCAACTTAAATTATCAACTTTGGAGTGTGTACAAACGTAGAGGCTACAGTGCTATCTATACAACAGGTTAAGTTATACTCATGTCACCCTCAGTCATGAGATCAGATCAAGGAATTCAGAGACTACTCCTTCAACTAACTACAAAGAGAATTTCTTATGAAATAATATCATGATTGTGAGGAGATGAACATGATTATAACTACATAAATGAAAATGTATTCGTTAAAAGTAAATGCTAATTGAAATTGCATGAAAAGAAGAGGCTAGTCTAGTTGCAGAAGTAAACCATGTTACTCTATTTGTACACTTAATCAAATCAATAACCTATTTGCATGAATCATTTATCTATTTGCAACTTGCTTAAAAATGAGGAATTCAATTTTCAACACAACTATGAAAAGAATGCTAAGACTAATTCTACTTGTTGTTTATGTTTGCAGTGAGGAAAGGATGGGTTTGGAGTGGTCTTAGAGTCTTCCTTAATCATAAAATCAAATCTTGAGGGCCATTATTCAACTTAAAAGTGCAAGGGTCAAATTATTGAGAAAATCTTGTAGAAGTAAGCAATTCTACAGGAAGTGCTACAGGAGGCCCTGTTTTGCTACAAGAGGGGGTGAATAAAGGGTGTGGGAGCCCCTTAGACAAGCTTAGTACCCCTCAGAAGCTTGTCTTGCACCAAAGTTTATGCCCATGGTGTCCTTCAATTGCCTTGGAAGAATGATCTTGGTGGTAGAGTTTGGAAGCAATGTGAAGTGTCCAAGAGAGTGATGGAATGGTCTAGGTGGATGTGGAAGAGTGTGCCACCCCTGCAAATCAACAACAATCCTTGCAGACTAATAAAACAAATGCATCAAATGATCAATATCACAACAAAATAAACTAATATGGAAAGGATGAGATGAGTTTTATTAAAGTCTACTCTACCCTAGAACACAAATCTAATTGTCAATTCAATGCTACTAACTTCTAAGTTGTAGAAACCAAGCATGCAGAAGGATTGCAATCCAAAACTTAACAATTTCCAAGAAATCATAAATACATGTTTTTGGGTTGTTGTTGTAGATCTTCCAACCACTCTTCCCACATGAGAAGTGATAGACAAACATGCAACTACAAGTTTTATGATAAAATTCCTACTTAAATAAGAAAAGAATTGCAATGAATTGAACAGGAACAAGGAAAGAATACATGAGAGGGACTAAAGCCTCTATGTTGGGTCCAAACCTAAGGGCTTCAACCCTCCAAAAATAACTTAGATGCATGCCAACAATGAACTTCTCATTGACAGAAAATAAGAGTCACATTCATCATATGAAAGATGAAAATAACAGTATCAAGCAAGAGGCTCTTAGTATCTACTTCTATCAACAACAAAAATTCAAATCCTAATGAGCCTCTAGGATTGTTAATTTATACAAAAAAATAGTTGAGGGAAGCTCTCTTGAAAATAGGAGTGATTCCCTCCAAAATATCGAGATTGGTGGATTTGGTTCCCTTGGATCTTCACATGCACATGAGTTCATTGACTGCTAGTGAGTTCGAGCTATTGGTGAAGAATATTTGATCTCAAGCCAGGTTTGGGAGTTAATGTAGTGTCAAATCCCGACTATATTCTCTATAGATGTCTCCAATTAACCCCATGCATAGTCAATATTTCCAAAAATGCTTATTTTTCCTACATATTAATCATATTAGGCCATGAAATACGATAAGAACCCTTTAGTCTTCCTACTAAGCATATTACGGTTAAAAAATGCAAATTAATGTGAGAAAATGAGAGTCTTAAGGGTTGGAGGATAGCACAATGGGCCTCAAAATATACCCATTGATGGGACCCATTAGAGGGTCACAACCACACCCATGCAAGCTTTTGCATGCAATTGAAGTGTTAAGTCACTGAAAAAACTATTTAGCTCAGGGTTTGGTCACCTGCGGTACTTCTTTGGCCCCCATGTGTCCTGTAAGCCCTGCAGGATGTTAGTTTATGGTCACTATGTCTCAATTGTTGGCCCCACTTCCATAACTAAAGCTTGGATGTCAGTTCATTTCATAGTAACTCTTTGTCTCATTTTTACCTCGGTAGATGAGTGAAATTGAGTAAATGTGGGGTGGGGGCATTACAACACAATTCGATAAAGATATAATTGAAATCTATACATAGTTTTGTAATGAAATTACAAAAGGACATTTGTAGGAACCTATTACCACAATGAGCAAGATGTAGTTGGCTCAAGAAGACAACAAAAATGAGGAAATTAATGAAGAACAACATACGAGTGCAATGCTCGTAAGTAAATAACGAAGGTATTATGTTAGCAGAAATAGATGTAGACTTTGAGGAAGAAGACAAAATCTTAGGGGAATGCTTGGTAGAGGACACAAATGCTAAAAATGATATGGAAGCTACACATTTAGTTCAAGGTAATTTTACTAATTTTCTTGAAGAAATGAATTTCTTAGAGGAGAAATTCGTAAAGTAGAAGGTGCATATTCACCTAGTAAAATTGAAACTAGAAGAGGAGATTTTCTCGAAAGATAATAATGAGGGGGAAGTTGCAAGACATGAGCAAGAAGTTGTAAAGCAAGAGTATAAACTAGAAGTTGGCACGAGTCTTCAAATGATTATGCACGAGGAAGATATGTAACAAGAAGTAAGAGATGAAAGTGAGTTTCAACAATTAATGACAAAGTTGGATGAGGAAATTGACAGGTTGTGGATGCTGATGAAGAGGATGATCATGAGAAAGTACAACAAGAGGAAAATGACAACCAACAACAAAGTACAATTGAATGAGAAGCTTTGCATCAACAAGGCAAGTGGACGAGAGCAACATAGGATCTGGAAGCCTGGAGAATTGAAGGCAACATCAATAGCATGACAATAACATGTTGGGATGAATCGATAATTACAACATAAGTTTTGGGATCCCAGAGGATTTAGAAATTGATGCTACATGATTAGGATATCATGAACTTTTTCTTTTCTGCCTTGGGAGTCTAATGCAGGAGCATCAGAGATTCCCAAAGCCATCATGCTTTTTGAAGAAAAATCTGGATTTCGACATTGAAAATGGATGCTAATTCTTTATTTGTAAATAATCTTAGTTTCTTTAATTATTATAAAAAATATGGATCATAGCCTTAGAAAACCTATGGATATGTAAGATTTTGTCCAAAAGGAAAAAGAAAATTTCCTTGAAAAACATGAAGGATTTAGAGAATAAATCATGGAGTGATTTATGATCCTTTGTTCCTAAAGTTATATTTAATTATTTTCTCAGAGAGATATCTTTTTGTCATTTTGCAGTTTATTCAGATAATGGATCTTGGACTTAATCCTACAAATAAAAAGGTCAATCAGTTTTTGGTTTCCTTCTAAATTACAATGAAATACTATAGACAAAAATTATAATTATGTAAAACAATTTTGAGTTAATAGAACATATTGTTTTTTTTTTTTTCTCTTCCTCAACAAAAGAAAATTAAAGTAAAGTTAATAGCCAAATGAATATAAATCTGATCAAAGTGGGGAAAGCAACTCTAAAATGAATTGTGTATGCAAAATTAAATGAATGAAATGAATTATTATTCTTATCATCAATATGTAATTTTATGTAATTTGTTTCGGTATAATTGGTGATTGAATTCCAATGAATATGAATGTGAAACTAAATGATAAATTTGGGGTTTTCAAACCTATTATGCAGATCACAATTCCAATAGAAGAATTATGCATGATCAAAATGGCAAGGAAAATCTCAGGAGCAATGCATCAAAGAAGAGAAATCGTTTCCACGAAATGAAACCTTGTGTTGATCGAATGAAGGTTTTATCGAACTTTGAACGCTGAGTTTTGAGCTTTATTATGGAGATCTTGCATAAAATCGATTTTTGTTCATTGAATTGGTCAAATAATAGGATTAATTTATAAGTATTATTTTGGTTTATATTAAATTGAGAATGTGAATTGATATTGACATAAATTAGTTAATATAAATTTTCAAATAATTTATTTGAATTTTTATTTGAAATATTTTTGAAAAGTATAAGATTTAAACATCTGATTCACACATTTTGTTTACTTTTTAATTATTTTACAATATAATTTATTTTTTTAATTATAGTCGATATTATTTTTCTATTTAGAACATAATTTTTAATTTTAATTTTATTTTAAAGGGGCACATATGGATGAACAAACTTACACATCCTACTATAGAATGAGCCTCTCGGCTCAACCAACATAGATCAATTTTAAATACGGATCTAACATGAGCTGAGAGGGATCACATTTCTTCACGTACAAACATTTTTAAAGTGCAAAATACAATGTGTTATTTTTCATTGTTGAAATTGCATTTTTGAATGTTATATAGAGTATATATAAGACCAAATAAAAATTTTAACAATAATTTTTTTTTTATTTTTATTTTTATTTATTTTTTTATTTATTTATTTATTTATTTTTTTTTTTTTTTTTTTTTTTTTTTTTATTTTTATTTTATTTATTTATTTTTTTATTTATTTATTTATTTTTTTTTTTTCTATATATAGATATATATGAAGTTGATATCCACATAAATTAGTTAACATAGATCTTCAAATAGTTTATTTGAATTTCTAGCTGAAATATATTTGAAAAGTATATCTAATTCACACATTTTGTTTACTTCTAATTACTTTACAACATATTCATTTTATTTTAATTATAACCAATATCAATTTTCTATTTAGAACATAATTTTTATTTTAAAGGGGCACAAATACAAGAACAAACTTACACATACCCTCATACTAAGTTGTAAAATGAGCCTCTCAGCTCAACCTGCATAAAGCCATCTTAAGTAGGGCATCTTAAGTAGGGATCAAATTTCTTCACTTGCAAACATCCATGTAAAGTACCAATCTAACATGAGACTAAAGGGATCAAATTTCTTCATGTGCAAATATTTTTATAGTGCATTTCTTCACGTGCAAACATTTTTATAGTGCAAAATACAATGTGTTATTTTCATTGTTGAAATTGTAGTTTTGAATGCTAAATAGAGCATATATAAGACCAAATAAAAAATTTAACCATAAACCTTAATTTTTTCTTTTTAATATATAGATATATATGAAGTTCTATATATATGTTTCACACATTTTGTTTACTTCTAATTACTTTACAACATGTTCATTTTTTAAATTATAACCAATATTATTTTTCTATTTAGAACATAATTTTTATTCTTATTTTTATTTTAAATGGGCACCCACGGATGGACAAACTTACACATCCCCTCATACTGAACTGTAGATTGAGCCTCTCAGCTCAACCTGCATAGATCCATCTTAAACTTACACATCCCCTCATATTGAGTTGCATAATGAGTGCATAGATCCATCTTAAGTACGGATCTAACAAGAGCCAAGAGAGATCAAATTTCCTCATTTGCAAATACTCATCTTAAGTACGGATCTAACATGAGCCTAGAAGGATCAAATTTCTTCACGTGCAAACATTTTTTGAATGCAAAATACAATGTCTTGTTTTTCATTGCTGAAATTGTATTTTTGAATGCTAAATAAATTATATATAAGGTCAAATAAAAATTTTAACCATAATATTTTTTTTCTATATATATAGATATATGAAGTTGATATCCAAATAAATTAGTTAACATAGATCTTCAAATAGTTTATTTGAATCTCTAGCTTAAATATTTTTGAAAATTTTAAGATTAGTTAACATAGATCTTCAAATAGTTTATTTGAATCTCTAGCTTAAATATTTTTGAAAAATTTAAGATTAGTTAATATAGATCTTCAAATAGTTTATTTGAATCTCTAGCTTAAATATTTTTGAAAAATTTAAGATTTAAATATCTGATCTAGACATTTTGTTTACTTTTAATTGCTTTACAACACGTTCATTTTTTTTTTTAATTATAATCGATACTATTTTTCTATTTAGAACATAGTTTTTATTTTTATTTTTATTTTAAAAGAGCACGGACAGAGGGACAAACTTACACATCCCCTCATACTGTAGCTGTAAAATAAGCTTCTCAACATAATTAGAGTTCATATTAAAATCTGCCATATGTTAAGCTTAATGAGTGGAATTCGCCTTTGCTATTTGGCATTGTTGATACTGCATTGAGACAAAGGCAGTCATATTGTTTGTAGAATCAAAAGAAATCACCCATGGAAAGCTGAGTTGCATTGAAGGTAAGTGGATTTCGCAGGAAAGATAAATCTCACGCTATGACAAAGTTGCGGCCTCAGAATTCTGTTGCCTGGGGGATAACCACCCAGTCGAGACCTTAAGACAACTCCTTTTCCGTTTAAAGTGGTGGCTCCGACTGGGGATAATGGGAATAGTTTCCTAGTGTGGGTTTTAAGATGAGAGTGGGTAGTTCATGAGTGTTTACAATAGAATAATGATAATCTAAGTGACCTATTCTATGATGCAATTTCTCTAACTAACTTATTCTAATATAAACCCAGGTATTCCTGTATGGTATGCGATTTACAAAGATATATGTTTAACATGTGATAATAAAAATTGAACACAACTAAACACAGATGCTAACGTAAAAGATAATTCATTTGACTAAATAGTTACTTAAAGGAATTTATGAAATATATCGCATATATTATGAGTTATATATGAAAATCACAACTTCAGCTAGGAATCATATAAAAGTGGCAGCAATTAGCGCTTAAAAGAAACAATAAATCTCACATATAATTCATGAAAGTAAAGTTTTGCCACTAATTAAATGTAAACATAATCAATCATACAAGATAATAGTATCATATGTGTGAAGTCTTGCTCATTTGACAAATGACATAGATCAACTTCTTTCTTCAAACCAAATTGTCTCCCAAGAATACAAAAGTGCATCAATAAAGGAAAGTAGTCTAATATCTAAAAGAAATGATCATGTTTCATAATTTCACCAAAGCATTCACAAACTTACAATAGTGCATTCTTTGCAAATGCTTTTGATAAAATTTTGGACCCTTCTCTAAATGCATGAGAAGGTGATCCGGATTTAAACAGGAACGCAATAGATTACAGAGATAACCATAAATACAGAGATGCGATAACCATGAATAAAGAGATGCAGTGGAAATAATACTTCATTTCATTAATGGAAAATACTGAAATATGCTTACAACCAGAATTGGAAATAACCCAGCTAGGGCGATGGTAGCTTATCTCTTGAGAAGAGATTGTGTGGCTACATGCCTCTGAACTGTTCCGAACTTCTGTTACAATAAGGCTCGAAGACCTATTTATTATTGAGAAACAATGGAAAACCCTTCACAATTCCAAAACCGACCCTTAGAAGATGAACGCCAATTGTGGGCCCCCGTTTTGGGTAAATTGGTACATCAATTTCCCGGGGTCGTAACTTTGGCATACGATCTCCGTTTGACGCGTATGATAGCTCGTTAGAAAGATCTATCCGAGAACTACCATTGTTGGAACGGCAACATCTCTGTCCATTCCATGGACCCATGTTGTCCCTGGATTCCCCAAAAAACGTTGTTTAGGGCCTCCAAAACGGCTCCGGAAGTTTCAGGACCCGAAAAACTGCTAAAAATAGTAAGTTGTGCTACAATTAAGGAAACTGAAAATGCTGAAAGAGACAATTGTGGGGGTCCAAATGGGACAGGTGGGTGGCCACCAACATCCACCTGGATCAGAAGGGTATAAATACTATTCTAACTAATGTACAAAAATAGATTATACAAAATTTGAGGAGGTTTCAAACAACCTTCCTCCTAACTAGGTAACTAACTCCAAAAATAAACAGAGACTAAATCAACAAAACTAAGAGGAAGACTTGATGTCTGCCAGCTTGTTCTTTAAATCACAAATATAAGTCATCGGTTGAATTTGAGAAGGTGCCCCAAAATGTGTCTTGAGTTGTCCTGTGAAGATCACATCAGTGAGCGGTGGTAGCATCCATTGAGTCATATGAATGGAACAGTTGAGAGTCATAATTTGGTTGTGGGGCTTAACAAGATACTGCCAATATGACTCCCAGATGGTCGTGGTCATTTTTGTAATTGCCTCTCTTTGACTCCCCACCTTTTCTTGCCATCCTTTATACAAAGAATTTAAATTGGGCATTTGTTTTGTATTGACTTCTTTAATGAGATTGGTGGCAAATAGGATGTGATTCACTTCTTTAATGATATTCTTTGATACCTCGGCTACTCTTACGACTGCTAGCTAGGCCTATTTGATTCTTGCATCCCAATCTGTGAAGAGAATATCTTTATGAGTTTCCTCAATCTCAGGTAGATTGGCTTTCCTTCCATATTTTGTTTCCTGCCATTCGACGAACTCAGATATTCTGGTGTTTAAATCATTAAACTCTGTTTTCTGATCGATTGCCTTATCTGTTAGTTGGTCGCTAGTAGTCAGATAGGGAGTAATGTGTGACATCTTCTGGAAGAAATACTCCTGCTATTTCACCAGAAGGGTATTTAATTCTAGGGCCCCTTTAATAAACTCCTCAGTAGTGGCAACATCCTTGTATCTTTCCATGGAATGCTGCATTTCTTGGAGTTGCATGCTTTTGGCCGATATATCGGCTTCATGGCTTATTTTAAGGACCTCCATGTCTTGTTGCAATTGTGGGAGTTGCTCAGCCACCTGCCTGTTTGCACTTTCTTTCTCTGTTTCGAGATCTTGTTCAAGCTGCACAATCCTCTCCTCTTTCTCCGTTAGTAAAGTAGAGACCTAAGTAGCCTTGTCCATAGTGGCCAATGCATATGCTCCTGTGAACTGTGATAATCTAGTCAAATTTTCGATCGGATTGAAAGGAATGTCCTTCCAAAAAACGTCCATTGGCTCGTTTCCAGGTGGGAATTCGGGTGTATCTACCCTTCTCCTTTTTCTCTGCCTTCTAACTACAACCTTGTGTAGAGGGCTATAGAACACATCAAGTGGAGGTATTTCAGTTACTTTCAGAACAATTTATGATGTGGGCAGAGCAGGGATAATTTCAGTATGTTGGGACGTTGTTTCTTGTTCCTCCATAGGCGTAGACTGTTCACTGATAGACTTGGTTAAGTATCCTTATGAACATGCAGAGGAGTTTTTCATTCCTTTGTTTCTTGGATATTTGAGGATTTGGGAGTGCCTTGCAATTTTTGATTAAACTGATCCCACTCCTGCTCCAAAGTACTGCCTTTGGCCTCTGAACTGATCTCTGTAGTCGGGTTGTTCATCACTTGTTTCTGAGCTGACTTCCTGTTGGACTCAGCCATGTTGTTTATGTCTTGGGGTTTCCCTGTGTTTGGTGTCTTCTCAGTGTTTACTAGAGAGTTTACTTGAGAGCTAGGACCTCCACTATCAGCAATGACGCTTGGTGTAGACTTAGCTCAGAGGTTTATTTTATAATTTAGTATCATGGTTATGTGTAAGTATGTTCATTGGTCCATACTCAATATGGAATTGACACATAGACTTATTAAAGTAAAAATAAAAATAAATTATTCTGTTATAATATATTTCATGTTAAATCTAGAGCGAAATGAATCTTAATTTTTTTGTAATTAAAAGAAAAAAGATCATATATAATCATTTAACATAATAATTATTTTATTAATTTCATACTCATTTTATAAATTTTGAATTATTTTTGGTTAATGAAATTATTTCATTAATTCTAACTTTTATGAATAAAAACCAAAATAGCAAAACCTTTTTTCGCTTTGAATAAATATTATTTATATTGTTTTTTGTTTGTTCAATTTTATACTGGGAGATTTGGGAGATTTTATTATACTTTTTTTGGTAAAAGGTTTAATTTTGGAAAAATAATTTTTTAACTAAATATTTTGATTAATTATTTTTTATTTTATGTAATTTTTATTATTTATAATTGGTTGATGGCTTTTTTTATGTGAGATAAAAAAAAAATTATATTAAAAATCTATAAATAAATTATTTTCTAAGTGGCATAATAATTAGGTCGTAAGGTGTTCTTCTCTAAAAAGAACTCCCCTCGCTGCCACTCTCCATTGGTCTATACCGTCAGATCAAGTGGTAGATGATTGGAGAAAAGTGCACCATCAGATTGATACAGTTTCATTTGATAACCTCTCAAACCGCTTGTGTTAACCAAATTGGTAGTCCAAATGTTAAACTAATCAAATGCATTGCCAATATGAGCAACATAAGCCGGGTGGAGAGATTAGGGGATGAGGCCGAGTAATTGAACGCCGCCCCGAATTTGATAAAACAACTTCTGGTAAAATACCTGAGGAGGCGCATCGGCTTGGCTAGGGAGCCGTCGAAATCAAGAAACATCCCTTTTTTAAGAACATCAACTAGGGGTTCATATTCTCTGTTTCGCCCCAAGAGTACAACAACAACTCAGTTACACCAAATCTTGCCCTGTCGATCACTGTAAAATTCAAAACTTGGCTTTGCTCTTGGAACGTTTGGTGAGGGTTTGTTTCTTTTGGCAGAAGACCAAGCCCCCGCTCAATCTGTTGGTGTGCACACAATGATTGTCATCCCAGAAATGACACTAGAGAAGAATTTGTCTCAAAAGACAAACCAAAAGAAAAACTCACCAGAGTGGTTTTCTTCTTCACCTTGAGCTTATTGGACTCGAAATACATCTGAGGGTTTAGACCTTAAAATCGTTTAAAATTCATGTATGTATGTTATTTTCATAGAAATATCTCCTCTAGCTCTTTCAATGCTCCAATAGTTGTTTTTGTTTGACAGGAGATTAGAGAGTATGAGGAAATTCACATCTGTCACATTGGGTTTGTTTGGTTGTTGCAGAAGACCAAGCCCCTACTTGGTGAAAGCAAAGGATATGGCTATGGGGCACGAAGGTCAGAGGTGGAGTCATATGCTCTAGGTTCAAAATGACACAAGTCCTCTTATCAGTCTGCTGATCAGGAACAATTGAACTCACAGATTTCATCAGATTGGAGAGTTTGTTTGGGTTTTTTTTGTTGTTGTAGAAGACCAAGCCCCCACTTGGTGAATGCAAAGGATATGGCTATGGGGCATGAAGGTCATAGGTGGAGTCATATGCCCCAGGTTCAAAATGACACAAGTTCACTTATCAGTTTGTTGATCAACAATAATTGAAATCATATATTTCATCAGCCATAGGGACGCACGCAACTCCTACTATTGTGAAGGTCGATGTTCATTGCTCTGTTAGGAGGAAAGCCTTGTCAAAAAAAGATCGAGTTCTTGAAACAATTATGGGGATACTTGACAATTTAAACCTAGAAAACTTTGATGTTCTCAAAGATCAACTTATAGCCTCACGTATCAACTCAGCATATATTCTGTTGGGAGTAGTATCTCTAACTTTTTACAAGGCGGTGTCTGAACCAACCATTTTATCGATTATTGTTGAGTTGTGATTTTATCTACGGTGGGAACTCCCTCAATTTCCATCTGAAGAACTGGATGGTAAACCAGTAACATTCAGGCTGACTCTTCTTGAAACTTGCCAAGAAGCATTTGAAGGAGTAGATAATATGCAAGCTAAAATTAAAGAAATAACACCTTAAGGTCTGAAGTCGAGCACCATGAAAGGGAGACGATGGTAAGACTTCGCACTTTGGGAAACATCATGTTTATTGGGGATCTTTTCAAGTGCAAATTTTACTTCACAATGTATGCAATTATCTAATGAAAAGCATTATTGATGTCTATATGAAAATATTGATGTTATCTTTGTTGTAATTAGCGAAGAAATAGGTTGTTTTTGTGAGCTCTTTTAAAAAAATGATCCTTTAATGTCGAAGCCTCTTCAAACCCTAAGTTTAGGTCACACAGTTATTTTCCTTTTTTTTTGTTTCAACTGCATTTTCGTTTTTCTTTGATCAAATTCGGCTAAATTTAAGTGGCAACATTGCAAGGATTGAAAACAATTCACCATCATCTTTGAATTCGTTGTTCATTTGTGCAATTATTGACATTTTTCACCTTTTGATTGTTCTGCCTATGAATGACTAATTATTCCATCGATTTGTGGAAAATAAAAAGAATTTTGAGGGAATTTAGACCCTCATATCTGTTTTTTATTACCCTATCACCGATCCTTATGTAGTAATTGTAGAAATTTTGAATAATTTAACACATATTCAACAGAGATTATCCTGATCATGTACTATTGCGGAAAACATACACAATACATAAGCTCCTCTACGTTGATCATCAATATAGCAGCATCAATAACAATAAAACATCAAGAGCATTCACAACATTAACACAGTATGTATCCCGGGGAAAGCATCTCGCTAAAAACCCCAACTATCTGTATATTAATGATTGAGTC
>APFE030417778.1:0-12595 GCA_000404065.3 Pinus taeda
ATTTCTTGTCTTGAGTCTAAAAAGGAGCTGAAGGCACCAGTCAAGAGCCCTATGACTGAATCTCCAGTGAAAAGACCTCCTCAGTTCAAGCACCCTACACATGGTTCTAAGGTGAAGTCTGATAAGAAACTACGAAGGGAGCAGCGCCGTAGGGATAAACATTCTAAGAAGGTGGATAAGCCGCCTCCGTAAGTAGCTTGGTTGCTAGATAAGGGCGTAGTTAGTTATATATGAGCATGTGGTAGTTGCGGCTTTCATAAAATAGAGATTCAGAGCTGCCGTAATGACATATAAATGAATGAATGCATAATGACATGAGAATATATGCTTTGGCGGAGGTTTTCACATCTTTCTTCCCTCTCCCTCTCCTCTCGATGGCGGCCCTCTCCCTCTCGATGCGGCCCTCTCCTCTCCTTATCCAGTCGAGCCCCTCTCCTCTCCTTGATCAGTCCCGAGCCCCTAAAGGGTCCTATTAGTCGAGCGTTGGCTTACGCACCCTAAAGGGTCCTTAACAGTCCGAGCACCTAAAAGGTCCCTCTCCTCTTGGGTTACTTACTTGGCCCACCCAATAAGTCAACCCTGGTCGAGCACCTAAAGGTCCTTAATCAGTCGAGCCCCCTAAAGGGTCCCTTAAGTCGGAGCATGCCTTGCGCATCCTTATCAGTCGAGCACCTAAAGGTCCTTAAAGTCGAGCACCTTAAGGGAGAGGGAGAGGAGAGGATGCGTAAGCAGGCTCCCAATCTAAGGAGAGGAAGATATAGTGGAGTTCCCGGGCTCAGGGATAGGAGGATGGCCGGCCCTTGCTTTCCTAACGTCAAGCAAGGGCCGGAGCACAAGCAAACAAGAGAAGAATGGCGGTTTCCTTCCCCCTACCGGGTCCTTCCTCGCACATTACTTCACCCTCCGAGATTGGCCATTTGACCGTGGCGGAGGGTCACCTTTTTACAGCCTAACGAAGTGCCTCGAGCCCCACCTTCTTGTAGCAAGCAAGAAAAAGCATAATTAAATATATAATATATGCATGATCTGCGTAAGCGTAATTACGTATATAACAAATGAATGCATAATGACATATCTCATTCATAACTGGAATCACGGACAAGTTTCAGTCCTGAGTGATTGATCGATTGAGGGGAATAAATCTGAAGTCCCTTCTAGCTCTTTGATTGAGGGGAAGAACTCATTTCAATTCGATCCAGCCATAGGCGGTAGCTTAAGCAGTCTCACAATCAATACTTCCAGAGCACAGTTGACGATAGCTTTCCTTCTGGCTGTACTTTCAGAGCACAGTTGAACAGCAAAGTGGAACGGACCTTGTGTAAGAGCGTTACGTAGCTCAGTTAGCTAGCGATATGAGTTCAGTGAGCGTAGCGATTATGGTAAGTAAGAGTTAGGAAGGGTAGTGAAAGTGGCAGTAGCAGTGATGGTGTTCCATTGATGTTTGACTTTGACGGGGTAGGTGCGCTACGAGGTATTGGACGGTTCTTTCTCGATAGCTTGTTCGTGTGCCACCGGTTCGGGTTAGACCATTTCATCTTGGACAATGGGTTAGCGAGAAGCAGTAGTGGGTTAGATAGCTTGGATGGTTCAGTTAAGTGAATCAGTCTCAGTAGGCAGTGAGATTGCTTGCTAGGAAGGATAGCTTGGACGGATAGATTGGTTCGATGGCTTAGATGTTTTCATTATTGTTCCGATAGTGTCTGTAAGGGTCGAAGACCTAGATTCGGTGAGTTATTTCTTGTTTCAGTTTCAATAAGTTAATAAGTCTCAGTGACACTAGCTTCACCTTGAGATGGCTACACCTATTTATTGCTCCGCTTGGTTTGCTAGCTCTGGCACTTGTTGCACGATACACTGTTTCACAGCTTGGTTCGGCCCACTTTGACGGGGCAACTTCTATTGCATTACAGCTTTGACCATACCAATTGCTATGGATGATGACCAGCCTAACAGCTAGCGATAGAAGCAGCACGAGACGAGGTTCAGCTAGCTCCCAGTTAGTACCAGTCAAAGTATCAATCACTAGCTTTACCTTTTGCTTTTCCTTTCCCGTTGGTCAATCCTGCTTACGCATCCTTTTCCTTATCCTTTGGCTTGATAAGCTTCACTTTGCTATTCTTCATGGGCATAGTTTCTTCACCTCGCTCCGCTTCCACTTGGTGGGCTTCGCTTAGCTATTTCCATTTCCTCTTCCATTAGCTATTGTTTCACGAGGTACGAGAACTCTATCCTCTGGTGAACGAGGTTCAGCTTCGCCATTGTTTGGTAGACGAGGTTCAGGTTCGAATGGTTCTGTTTCGACCAGGGTTAGCGAGCACAGGTATGGTTAACCACTTTTTTTGGACAACTTCCGTTTAGACCAGGTTTGATTGAGCAGCATCGGGTAACACTTGGACAACCCATTAATGGTTCATCAGGAGGTTCAGCTTCGCAATCCATTGTTTGGTTCACGATCTATGGGTTAAGTTCACACGATACAATGTTTCACGATCTATTGGTTAAGTATTCCTCGTACAGATTGAAAGCTTGAACAGCTTCCAGCGCACGAACTAGCACGAGGCAAGGATGCTGGCGCAATCGCAGGACGAGGTGCGGTTCACAGCTTAACAGCCCAGGAACTCTAGCTAGCGAGAGAGAGTATCCCAGGTTCAGCTAGCTCAGTTTAAGTATAAAAAACAGTATCAATCACTAGCTCTAGCTTTACCTTTTCCTTTGGATGGATAAGCTTCACCTGGATCTTATCTTGATTGGTAAAAGCTTAAACCTGCCTTAACTATAGCTTGGTCGGGATGATAACCAGCCCAATAGCAGCACGAGGTCAGGTTCACGGCTTATCAGCTCATGAACTAGCACGAGGTCAGGATCCAGCCCAACAACAATCACGAGGTATGGCGGGCTCGATCGATGGCAGGTTGGTAGGTGGAGAGCTTTCCCTGCCCCGCATGAGGGATGTGGGCGAGAGCTCCCCCTGGTCTCGATGTATGGATGAGCGCCTTTATATGTCTGGATCGATGGCAGGTTTGGAGGGAGAGTGGAAGTATGTATGCTCGACCGATCGGATGGGAGGCTTTACCGATGGCGGGTTCCTCTTGATCGAAGGTATGCTGAGTCGAGGTATCTGCCGTGTCTGGATCGAAGGATGGATCGTTGGAACTGCCTTCTTGGATTGATTCTCAACAGTCATAACCTTCAGAGAAACGGGGCTGGCTGGAGGGGCTTGCCATCAAATTCACAATCTAAGCATAGCCGTGGTGGGCCTATCTCGCTAGCTGAGGCTTAACATTTGAAACTATCTGTTTAGTAATCTATTACAGAAGAAATGTTTGACCGGCTCAATAAGAAATATATCTAGGAGCGTAGCGAGGGTTTCCTGCTAGTAATAATCAATATCCTTTTCCATCTAGTCATGTAGGCAGGCTGGTAATGACAGAAAGAGTATATCCTCATAGGTCGCCCAAAGGTCTGGACTCATGGTTGGTAGATCAGATGGGAGGCATCGTAACACTTCAAACCCTTCTAACGTAACACTTACATGTGGATAAAGATATATATCTATTTGTTTTAAGGACTAGCTTTAGTAGGAAGGGAGGTCAGGTAAGTTTTCAGAGTTCATAGCCCTAAAGAGAGATTATGAGGCGATACAGAAGCTATCCCCTTGAGCAAATCGATGGAAGTGACTCGTATCCATTTTATTCAATATTGAATGGTTAGGTGAGCAAGGTGGAGCCAAACCTGTCACGGTGAGGAGGCGACTTAGCGAGCTCTATCTAGATCTTTTTCTGTCTAGATCTTTCCAACTTGACCGGTATGTTCCGTGCCTATTTTTAGGGGAAACTTTTCAATTTGACTTATTGGGTGCCCCTCTCAAATAAGTAAACTAAAAGGCGGCGGTCGAGCCTGCTTGCGCATCCTTCCCCTCCTATTTAGGTACTAAAATTGACCCACAACTTTCATTTTTACTTATTGGGTGGGGGGGCATTGGTCGAGTCCCTACCGGGCCTCACCCTCATTTGTCGGATGAGCCATTCTTCCTAATTGCCATTTTGATCAATATTTGAGCAAATCTGGCGGAATGAGCTGAATAAATAGGGCAGGCCACCTAAGGAAGGAAGGACGGCCACCTCACGCTCGAAGGGATATGAATGACCTACAAGGGAGGAGACAGAACCAAGGAAAGGTATTCAACCACAGCCTGATAACCCAGAAAGACTTCGGTTCTACCTTCCCTAACCAAATAGGTTCTACCTTTGCTATGCTAAAAAGGCCGATAACCCCCCAGCAATACCGCGGACCTATTCTCCATTATCCATCCTTAGCGGACCTATTCTCCGCGGACCTAATCTATATCGATCTATCCTTATCTTATCGGATCTTCAGGAAGGCGGGATCCGCTCCTGAGATTCTCGGGTGGTAAGATAGTTCAGACTAGGCGGACCTATCTGATCTGAAGACAGTATTGTAAGGACCTTTCTGGTACGTGATAACCTTACCTTATAGAGAGCTCTCTCTGCTTGCTTGTAATTTGACCCTTCGCTATCTCCGCTTGCTTCTAGCGCTTCTTGCTTGTAAGACCTTTCCTTCTAGGCCTGCTTGTCCATCATCACCTTGGCAAGTACTTCATTTATTTCCAATCATTGACGGAAATCCGACGAAATGAGCAGGGGCTGAACGGACATGAATTGGATAGTAATTACAACGAATTAGAGAAGGTTCGAATCCCGGACACAGGCTTAGAAACTTTGTTTCGTTGCCGTCTTTTTGGGAATTGATGATATTAACTGTCGAAGAAGCATTTTTGAGTTCCCCATATTGTCGAATAAGCATTTGTCCGCACGACTACTGGAAAGTCATTATACTAAAGCGTTTTTAAGCTTTGAAGGCGCTGAATGGAATGAAGGAACGAAAGGGCCGGCTAGTTTCTGTTTGTGGGGCCGGGAGCTAGACCTATAGGCAGGCAGGAGAGGTACGTCGCTCGATCGAAGTGCCGGCTGGAAGCAACCAATCTTCGCTTTCCACCTCATATAAGATGACCATGCTTGCTTGGCTCTACCGCAAGAAATCCCGGCCCCAACTCCCTTATCTATCCATCAGGGCCGGGCGGGAGCTCATTCATAAACGCAATCCTTCCATGAGTTAAGGTAAGACCTTTCCTGACCTTCCATCTCCGGGTGTGTTATCTACGGTGGCAGGCTGGCCCTTCTCAGTCAGATCAGGGCGAGCGAGCGACCGAAGCCTTTCTCTTTACCCGAGTAAGTTCAGGCATACCCGGACCTTTTAGCATAGGGTGGGCGGATCTTTCATAACCTTACCAAAGCCTTTGTCAGGACCTGGAAAATGGTCGAACCAACCCTACCTAAGCTGTGAGGAGGGTTTCCCCTGCTTGAAGGACCTGAGCAGAGTGAACTAGCAAACTTGTCCCAGCCTTCAATATAATAGAAGGGCCCTCCCTGTTTACCTTTCCCTACCACCCACGTAACTCAGGGTTTATCGGACCAAGGTGAAGGTCATAATATTCCGGACCTGAGCCCCCTTATATTATATTGAAGTACCTTTCTCTTGCCTGATAAGAGGCGAGAACTTTGACCTCATTCCTCCTTCAGGGTTAATCGGGTATGGTGAGGGACTCACTATTCATATGGTGAGGATGCGCAAGCAGGCTCGACCACTATTTAACCCACCCACCCAATCCCCGAGGCCCCCCCACCCAATAAGTAAATTGAATGGAATTTATGACCTTTTTTTATGGCATTTTCAAGTAGTTTTATGGCATTTTCAAGTAGTTTTGGGGCCACTTTCACTCGGGAAATGGCATATTATATTATATATGTTGCGGTAGTTTTCCGTCATTTCATTCCATACCTTTAGCTAAACCTCCCTAATTAAGCTACTCATTAAGGGAAGATAAGAAGGGTTTCCCTCATCCTCATACATTCAGCTTATCTCAGAAAGTAGGGTAGGAAAGGTAGATTCATCCCCCCTAATCCTCATACTTATTAAGCTACTCTAATAAGGTTTATCTAATAAGCTAGATAGTAGGAAGATTCTTCAGCTTAGAGGGTAGGGAAGAGAAGCTTCTACCTCATCTACCTCATACATTAAGGAAGAAGCTTAGAAGGAAGACTCTATCACTCACATAACAAAGCCATAAAGCCAGCCAGTCATAGCTGTTCCCGAACCTAGCGTTTCGTACCGATCTTCTCGGCTTTACTAGCCACACCATACTTTACTGACTTTATGTTTCCGAACCTAGCTGTTCCTGAACCTAGCGTTAGTTTTTGAGTGTGAGCGTGTGAGTGAAGGTCCCGGAGGGGCTTGAGCTTCCTAGTGCAAGGAAGGCATCTTATTGAATATCAAGGTTAGGCCAGGTGTGGGAAAGAGTAGGAACGATAGAAACGATATGTTCAATTATGATTAGATTAGGGAAAGTCAGCACTATTCACCTGTTGCTTATAAGTGGTAGTATTGAGCTCGGCAATGACGACTGGCTAAGATACTAGGGAGTATGACTGGGTACTAAGACTAGGGAGTATGACTAGCGGCTATCGACAATGGGAAAATACAAGTACTCCCGTCAATGACAACTGGGTATCGAAACCTTCATTCAACGACTAGCGACTATCCGCACCTTCGGGCAGCTCTGATTGGCTATGATCGACTGGCACGTACTAATTGGCACACACGGACTATTGGTCACGGACTATGGGTACGGACAACTGGGCACGGGGACAACTTGGCATGGACTAGCACGTACTCTTGGGCACTATGGGAAGGTGAAAAGAGCAAGCAATGTCCTGACTCATACTTGGTCCTGACTCCCTGGGTTTTGACTCTGGTCCTGACAACCCCCACTGTAAAGCCCGGTAGAAGCCCATACCTCACTGGATAAGCAATTGGTCGTGATTTCTCCTCCTCACCTAACCGGACCGTACCAGCCCATACCTAACTGAACCGGTATCAGGCCAGATAGTACGAGCCGTGAAAGCCCTTACAAGACAAGATTGTATATCTATCCACTATCCATAAGCGGGGTTGATTGTTAGGGTATGTAGTAGCTAGCTAGGTTGGCTGGTTGGTTGAGGGGAATCAGTTCAGGTAGGTAGGTTCGTTTGCTTGCACTAGCTCTGGTTTCTGGGACTAGCTATTGGTGGTACGAGTGGTAGGAGACGATACAATAGCTAAGCATGATTGGCTGGTGCTCCTGCTTGCTTGGTTGGTTCAATCAATCTTTGTATGCCGGTAAGGTTGCTTGCTTGTAGGTTAGAGAGCTCTCGAGAATAGCTATTGGTGAGAGCAGCTAGCGATAGAAGCATTAGTTAGCGTGAAGCAATGGATGATTACCAGCCTAACGCTTAGGTTGTTTACCAGCCCACCAATGCCCACACTATAAATCTTACGCTGTCTAGAGTGACCAGCCTTATAAGCCTTATCAGCCATAGAGTGACCAGTCTTACCAGCCATAGAGTGACCAGTCTTACCAGCCATAGAGTGACCAGTCTTACCAGCCATAGAGTGACCAGCTGATGAAACGAACAGAGCTCTAAGCCTACCTACAGCCAGCCTACCTACAGCCAGCCCGCCTACAGCATATAAAGTCAGGACCCCATTGTGCACCTACCTTTCTCTTTGTTGTCTCAGAGACAACTCGGCTAAAGAATCAATTTATAGCCCTAGCCCTCTAATTCCGCCCTAGCCTTCTGCTGTTGGAAGGTCGCGTTTATCCCCGTTCTTCTCCGCCCTAACTTCGGCATGGCAACCCAGCCAAAGCGCCCGGGCAGTTGGTAAGGCAGCACTGGCAGTACTCGGCTCAGCTGCCGAAGAAGACCCCGTTTCTATAAGGAGGTCACACTTATTCGCTTAGAAAGACTCTTTTTCACCCGTCAACCCTCCATTTACCCTCTTCAACCCTTAGCGAATCAAAGTCAACCCTCAGCTAAGCTAAGGCAACCTTAAGGAACCCTCTCTTCAACCCTCTATACCGGCCGGCTTACCGGTCCTGATCTTCGGTAAGGTCCTGAAAGACTCTTTCTTCCCCTCAATGCTCCACTGCACCGCGGCAGACAAAGCCTGCAAAATGGACCTTCCCGCAGATACCTTTCCTCCTCTGCATCCACACCATGGCCCTTTGCAGTATATTGCCTATATCTCATTGGAAGGTGAACCCGAAGGCAGCCAATTGGACATGAATACATCTTGGTGGCTATCGCTTCTTGCACAAAGTGGGTGGAAGCAGCCTCCTACACCACGATCACAGCGGCACACGTCATAATCTTTTCATATGGTGAGGAGACGTATTCGCAATTGTAACGGGCCTGGGCTCTGCCGGAGACGTATTCGCCATTGTTTCATAACCTGACTTCACCCTTGGCGGCACTTATTGAAGGTTGACTTCTTCTTTGTTCATCGAAGTTTGACTTATCATCACCTTGGCGGAGGTTCTTGCTAATTTCACTCCTCACCATATGAATAGGGAGTCCCTACCGGGCCTATTTTGCCATTTTCACTTGGCGGAACTTCTTTCAATATAATTGGTCGAGCCTTAAAGCGCATCATGACGTAATTACATATATAATATCTTAATTTGGATTGTAAGCACCCTCTTCATTATTCTAGGCAGCGGTACCATCAATCATTCCGTCCAGCCATCCAGCAAGCAGCAAGTTCGAAGAAAGAAAGAAAATACTGTCTGCAAATGAGCTCACAATCTCCATGCACTTCAATGCCTTTTGAGAACTCCAATAGAAATTCCTTTCTCGAGTGCCATCTATGCCCGTTTTCATTGAATCGACGGAAGGTTTATTAGGTAATTGGACCAGCGATAACTAGGGTGAGCTTGCCGAACTCTCGACTAAAGGCCCGGAGGGATTTCTCGCTCACCTTCCCCAAAGAAGTGAGGGACTCGGCCGAGGTTACGAGGATTGAGGAGAGGCATTTCACGTGTCAATAAACTGGTAAATTCTACCAAATACCGACCCACTCTCCGACCAAAGAAGGGGGAGGGCGGGGGAGGGCCCAAAAGAGAGGCTCTCCGCATGGTATTTTGATAGCTCGATCGACAATGCATATATATAATATGTCATTATGCATTCATTCTTTTATATATGTCATTTATGCATTCATTCATTATATATGTCATTATGCATTCATTCGTTGCTTAATATTCCAAAACCTTCGCCACGGTCAAATGGCTAATCTTGTAGGAACGTAGTTGCTTGTCCACATCGGGCAAGGGTGAGGAATCGAACTGTCGACAAGGGGGCTGCCATCAATGTAGTTGCTTGTCCGCATCGGGCAAGGGCCAAAGCATCAAACCTCCGCGTTATTGGGTGGGGGTGAGCCTGTCGAACTCTCGATAAGGGGGAGAGGTAGTTGAAGGGTTGGAACAGCATTCAAAGGTCATAGGTCAAGCAAGTAGTTTCAGGGTAAAAAAGTTGTATGGGCTAAGATGAAGGGGAATAGCTCAAGTTGTATGGGGCAAAGACGGCATGACACAACCTTACCTTAGATGAAGCACAGAGCCCAGCCAGAAGCCAGCAAGATAAGCCTTCACCCAGCCCCCCAGCCTTAAGCCCTACCTGGCTTAATCAATTGGTTGGTAAGGGCAAGCAGTACTCCCTCCATCCATAAACTAAGTAGGATGAAGCGTTAAGTAAAGTCTGGTAACCAAAATAGGTGGATAGCATGCACGTAAGTAAAGGTAGGCTGAGTAAGAGAGGACTAGTGCTGATACTGCTACCACTAAGAATCTTAAAGCAAGTGTTATTTATTGAAGCCTGCCTGTGAATGCTGTATTTGAAGCCCGTGACCAATGCTCTATGTTGAAGTCCAGCTCTCTCTGCTCTATGTGAAGCCCTTCCATCCATCTTCTCAAATGCTTGCTGTAAGTCGTCTAAGTAAGGCAGGCAAGTCTCTATCTATCTCTAGGTGGGTAAATCTCAAAGTAAAGGCACTAACGTTATTCAAGCATATCCTAGCAATGCTGGCTGTCTAAATCAATCAATTGTATCTGTAAGCTCGTCCCCCGAAAGCTCAATAGCGGTACCACTAACTAACTAAGATTCCTGGCTGAAGCAAGTGGTTAGGGCAGGTAGCACTCCATGCATTAACAAGGGTGGTTAAAGCAGTAAGTAAAGGTCCGGTAAACAGGTGGATAGAGATCGGGCAGCAGGAACCCGGATCAATCACCAATATGAAGGCAGGTAAGAAGGTTCGATGGGTGGCTAAGAAAGCTGGTGTGCTAAGAAGGACTGAAGTACTGATTATGAGGAAGGCAGGTGTGACTGGATCATAAGGCAGGTTGTTCTACTGAATAACCACCCTAGTCTGTTTGCTTGACTGATGGCTATAGACCCTCTGGTACCTATCCTTGATTCCTTGATTGAGTGAGCTTGGTTGGAAGGAGGAGTCTACTGAGTGTAGGTAGGTCAAGGTAAGGTGGGTTGGGTAGGCAGGTAGGGTAGGTTAGGCAGTATAGGCATCTAAGTAGATAGATAGAGCTAGCTGGGGATATAGATGTGTATAGCTATATAGAAGGTAGGATGGTTATGGAGATAGAGTGAGTATAAGGGTCTGAGTATAGGTGGTATAAGCGGTATAAAGTGTCTTAGTATGATAGTTTTATGGAGGGTTAGTATGCTTCCTTGATTGAATGAAGTGTGGAAGGCTAATTTGTATTATGTTTCAATGGGTAAAACCCCGTTTGAAGGGTGTAAAGGTGGTTATGAATAACCCATCCCAGTTAGTAAGCCGACCAGCTAGCTTTCTGTAAAATGTTATTCTCAATGCGTGGATTCAGCAGTTGAGTACATGAATGAATGTTCTCTATCCCATTCGATGGAATTTCTTTGCCTCGTCTACAGCTTGAAACCCCTACCTTTCATTGCGTTGAGAGGGAGATTTAGATTCAGTTCCACAGCCGAAAGAAGTTTGGGAATGATGTGTACGCCGGCGGGAGCTCGGACTAGCTTATTCACACAGAAAGGGGGTTCTTTCTTTCTGCCCAGATCCCAATTCTGTGCTAGGGCCAGATGCAGTTATATACGTAATAAGGCGGATGTATAGGATGGATGATATGGCTGGTATTATTGGTCTTGCTGGATGGTACGACTAGGTGGGGCGGATGGGAAATGAAATACAGAAAGATAGCGTTGTGAGAATGCTTGATTCGTTGAACTTAGCAATTGAAACTGGTAAATTCACGAGTGAGAAGGTGGCGTCTCCAGATGATAGAGAGTGCGGACCTATCGACGAGTTCTCCTCTGTTTACCTGGCCTTGATTGAAGTGGTAAATTAAGGAAGCAAAGGTGACGTATCCAGATGAGAGAGAATGCGAACGTAGCCTATCAAGTTATCCTTCCTATGTGAACCTGGTCCATCCAGATGGTGGGAAATTAACGAGTGAGAACCTGGCGTTGCGAATGCTTAATGGATCGTTGAACTGAGCAATCGAAACTGGTAAATTCACGAGTGAGAGGGTGGAAGCGACGATAGGCCCGGAGGGACTCGACTGAAGGTTACGAGGTCGAGGCCGGAGGGACCTCAACTAATCAATATGGTGAGGACGCGGCAGGGTGCGTAAAGCACACTCGACTGTCAAGGATGCCGCAAGCAGGCTCGACTGTTAACCCCCAACCAATAAGTAAACCTAACCTTTACGGTGCTCGACCAATAAGGGAGAGGAGAGGGGCTCGACTGATAAAGGGACCCTTTAGGGGGCTCGACTGATAAGGAGAGGAAGAGGGCTAATCAAAATCTTTCGTACCCAATATGAGCCAATATAACTACCCATCGAGGTATAATCTATCTCCCAATGCAAGGTATAATCTAAAGCCCCATGTTCTCTACCCCCGAAACTCTTCCCTTGGTCTCTACACCTCACATTGCTGATCATTGCCGGGAACCACTAGTCGCAGGTGTTGATGCACTCAATCCCCTGATACTTCATGCCAGGAGTCGATGGCTTCTTGTAGGTTAGGTTTTGGAACCGATGGAGCACGTCTTCTTTTCCGTTTTTCAACCGATGCATGATGCTTACTTACGATTCACCCGTTGATGAGAAAAGTTGCTGAGCCCGTTGTTGTAGAATTACGTATATAATGTAAGCTCTTATACTGACCCATCTTACGGGCGGGATAGGCACAGACAATAGCCAACATCTTACAAAAAAAGCTACCTATCATTCCCCGCTTTCGTACCCTATTGAGCCACCCCGAGATAAAGAAAAGAGAAGTTCAATTTACTTATTGGGCTCTCAAATAAGTAACTAAAAGGCGTTGGGTCGAGAAGTTCCGGCAAGCTCACCCTCACCCTATCTAATTCTTTATTTCATACATACATAGGGTAGGTCTCCACCTTTTATGGCTACGCATAAGTCTTCCCGACCCCGACACTTATGTATACGAGATACCGACTGGTCCTCCCGGCCGGGTAGATTGGGAAAGCAAGGATCAAATGAACCACTTCCTTCTTAGGAAAACCCCCAATAAGGTAGCTTGCTACTATGGAAGAAAGTAGGGGGCCGATAGGCGCTTGCTTACCAAGTTGATCGCCTTGGATAAAGGGATGTTATCTCAAGGTATGTTATGGGGTCGTATAAAGT
>APFE030417807.1:0-17525 GCA_000404065.3 Pinus taeda
CATATGAGTATAAGTATGTATAAGTATGTAGTAGACCACATTGTTTGTTTCTGGGATATGAGACTTACCTTATTAAGATGATTTGATTGTTAATGTTTATTGAGGTATATATACTTACTCCTATAGATTTGAATCTATGACCACAAAGAAACAAATACACGCTCTTTACTATTAGGCCCACTTATAATTCTTTCTTAAAGCATGTTAAACATCTTCCTAATATATATTTAAATAAAGAAATTCCCTATTACATCCTTCCAATAAATATAACGGTTATTTTTATTAAATTCCCATAGTACTTATAAATCCACACTACTTCATATATAAACTCATATACCTTTAATATATCGATTTTAATTTTCATAATTTAAAAGTCCTTTTATAAATAAATATAATAAAATATTGGTTAACCATTTAAAAATCTCCTTTAATATAATCAATCAAAGTCAATATGCATATCATTTATAATTTATTATTATTCAAAATTAATTATAAGTTCATGATAAATAAAATTTTATCTTATTACAGATATTATTTTCATATTTAATCATATAATAATCATAAGAATATAAATAATACTAAATTTTATCATAAATTTCTATTTTACATTTCTAAATCCTAACCATTTAAGTGTATGTAACATCTCTTAGGTTACCTTATGATATTCCTCTATAAATGCTCTTTTTTTTTTTTGAAATATTAATTCCTCCTTGTGTGTTTTCTTTTAGTAAAGTTAGATCTGACATGTATCTCTAGTTTGTATCTCTAGTTTTAGTAAACTTAGATCTGACATGTATCTCTAGTCATGTCTCATACACTACATAAGGGTTTGATTTGAATATCCAAACCACATTATTCATATTGTCATTAAATTTGAGGTGAGAGAAGCTCAAATGCTTGACTCAAGATTACTCAATTCAACTATGATACCTATGTTTTATGATTTCATAACTTATCTTTCAAGACATTGAATTTTACTTGCTATGGTTAGAGAAGATGATTACTATTCCAAAGAGGGAGCCTAGGGATGCTTCATTGTAGGCTAAGGAGAGGAGGTGATTTATCCTCTGGACAAACCCCTCTCTCACATTCCTTACACTCAACACGATAATGAACATAGCTACTCGACTTTTCTTGCTCATCTCCTTCCATGGTTATAATTCGTGTTGTAATATTTGGGAGAGGGTTAAGACCCTAGGAACCCCATTATCTGTAACATTATTTGAAAAATTTCCTCTCATGTTTTAATGGAAAGACATTGATATTTAATATCTCTCTGGGTATTTTATTTATTGGTTTTTTTCCTTTTGAAAATTCTTTGCTATGATAGGTTATGGGTAATAACCCATAACCCTGTGGTTTAGCAATTTTTAATGTAAAATCTATGCATGGTGCTCTAAATATATGAAGTTTCTGATGTGGTGTGTATAACTCGATTGACATTAATACTCTTGAATTTGGGGTTTTCTCTTCATGAGTTTTGGTATTTTTCTATTGTGGATAATTTGTGGGTTGGTCTTTAGAGAACCTTGATCCTAATTTATTTTTCGTATCACATTGTTTCCATTCTCCATCATAGCTTGAGTCTTAGTCACACATTTTAGGTAATTTTACTTTTGTTTGGTTTTGAGAGTTTAGTTGCACTTTGTTTTCCCTCACTACCATTTGTCACTATTAGTCGACAGAACATGGCCTAGAGTAGTCCACTCTTATAAGGGATCTCTTTCCTTGGGTTTGTGCCTTGCATAATTTACCGAGCATTCTCAGACGCACTTCAGGGTCTCGATTTCCTATAGGTGATATTGTAATTCCCTTTTTTTCTTGTTTATGACTAGTCCCTTACCTTTCTTATTTAGGTCATATATATAAGTCAATTTTATGTTATGTCTCCCTTCCCTACTACCCCACCTTGCATTGGGTTTAATGGTCTCATATCTAAGCACAATACTCTTTTTATTTGAGGTAGGTAGTGGTACCTCCCTTATTTTTTCTTATAGTATCAAAAGGAATACGCTATAGAAGAAGGAAAGAGCCCATATAGGACTGACCCAAAATGGGGCCTCGATATTTTCAAACCCATGTGGTTCCTTTGAAGCCGAAGTTTTCCACTAGGATAAATATTAGCTTAAAAATTGTCCCTAGAGGCTTAATGAGAACATTGTAAAATCATCCTCATATCTTCCCCATTGGCATCAAACTCTAACCTAATGATAATCTTTCTGGACAGTGGGGATGGGAATACTTGGAGGGTTACAACCTTCACATCAATCCCCCTCCTTCCTTTCTGGGCATTCCCTTGGGTATAAGAGGTAAATCCTCTTCCCAATGATGTATACTCTATTTTGACCTTTTCCTTTTATTGATTTGATTGTGTTACTCTAATAGTTAATAGTTTGATTATTCTACAATTTTGAATCAGTGATCGGAGAATCCACAGTTTGAACATCTTTATACGAACGTTTCAAATCCCAAGTGGGATCCATCATCAGGGTTGAAGAATGATGATAAAAGAAGAGCAATAAGGCAGAATAAATACTAATGAGGAAGAAATTTAAGGAAGAACAATTATTAAAGGACTTTTCAACACAACAGTGTGTGTTAACCTTGTCATGAAGTTTCAAAGGAATATTAATCCTTTCTCGTAATGATAAATTTTTTGATAGCCAAAATGAAAGTTATATTCAATTTTCATCCAAATAAAAAATAACATTCATAGCATTATATTCCATCTATAATGGTAATATTTCTAGCAATGAACATGCAAGATATTCATTTTTCATCTTGAAAAATAATAGTGGTTACAACAATATATTTAAACTATATTATATGAAATATTGGTGATAACGAAATAACAATTCCTAATGACCTAATGACCTGGTACATGACCCCAGATATTTTACACGAACATCAATGCTACATATTAACTTCTATTGTTAAAACGCATGCATTAGATATTAGATGAACTTGTAATTGGATGGGAGATACAGATTGATAAGGGATGTTACACATGTTCATAGTTGATCAATAAGCTAAACCTCTTTACAAAGGCACCCTCAAACAAGGGTTGTGATTTTGTAGAAGTGACTCATTCAAGATTGACTATTTTCACTCCACAAATTTCTCTCGTTCACAATTAGATGGCGGAATCTCTTAATACAGTCTCAGCCAAGCACATCTTCCTATACTCCCTCAACTTGAGTCTTCTTCTATTTTTTACCTTACTTTATTATGCACTCAACTTAACCCCTCCTAAACTCATAATACGTAGAAAAGCCTCTCACTATTAGTTATTTAATTCCTAGGTCTTGTTATACCATCAAGACATATCCCTTATGTGCTAGGTGGCCCTTAAAATATGTTGTTTGTCCCCCACTCAAATATCATTTTTCTTAAGAATTGGAGTTCTTGGGCTTGCCATTTGTCTTTCAAAATTTTTCATCAATCAAGTGAAATTCCTTCTATAAAATAACAATCCATACTGATTAACAACTCTGATAAATATTATCTGTTTATTCATTATTATTGAAATAAAAACGTTTGCAATATTTATTACAATGTCAGCCCATTTAGGTTCCTAAATTCAAATAATAGTTTATAACAATTTAGAAAAAAGAAGTTTAGGGCATTACAATGTAATTTTAGTGAATTTCAATATTTTTTAAAGGCATAAGAAATCACATGAAATCAAAATCCTAAAACTTAAACCATGTTAAGGATTACTAATTGGAAAGGTCTTGTTTACAAGTTTTTATGGTGGTCAAAATTTGAAGAAATAACTTCTCAAGTTTTATTCACACTGAACATTTTTAATCAACGTTTTGAATATAAACCAAGACCTCTTATCAAGATGAAAGGTCTTCTTAAAATATCATCATACATTTATGCTTAAGATTACTATTATTTAATGAGAATATTTTGTTTAATCAAACTTTATAAATTTAAACTAATAACTTAGAATTTTTATGGAGATCATTTTCATAATGTAATTGAAAATGAATGTTTTTAATTTCATTTGATTTATATGTCCTAATAAATTATGTGTTATGAGTTAGATTTTATTGCAAAAAAATGCAAGTTAATATAATTTTAATTGTGACCAATCGCTTCAAGAGAAATTTAGTTTTATTTTTGCATTCATCTTCACATATTTATATAAAGTGTTGTAGGTAATATTGAATAAGACTCATGGAAATTTTTTCTTATTAAATTAATTATTTTCTTTTATTTTTTAAACTAATAATAATAGTCAGTTTTATCTTTGCATTCATCTTCACATATTTATATAAGGTGTTGTAGGTGATATTGAATAAGACTCATGGAAATTTGCTCTTATTAAATTAATTCTTTTCTTTTCTTTTTTAAACTAATAATAATAGCAAGTAATTTTGATCTTTTAATTTTGGTATCATTATATATTATAGTTTTTTGGGTATATATATGTTTTTTTAATAGTAATACTATTGTTTGTTATTTTCATTTTACTTATGTTAATTCAATTTATAATTTTAATTATGATAATTCTTTCAATATTATTAAAATTTTGTAGAACATTCTCTTCACAATTTAGTACATCTTCACTTCAAGGTATTTTAGTTTTGAATAATTTTATTAATGTTTAAATAAATGTTATGAAATTTCTTATTTTTCATTTTAATTATTTGTATTTATACATTATTTATCTAAGCATAACATTATTATCAATGTAAAAATTCTAACTTAAATTATTTTATATATATATTTAAAATGTGATCTCTTTGATTTTAAAAATCAATATAAATTATTTTAAATAGGTCCATTTATTATAAATCACTTTTAAATTTAATTCATTTTCTTCTATTTTTTATAGATATATTACAGTCTCAAACTACACATTCATACAAAATCATTGAGATAACTAGGTAAAACTTCATTTTTTCCAAAAACCAAAATTTCAAAAATTTATATTGTTTTATTAATTCTTTATTTAATAATATAATATCAATTAGATTTTGATTAATTTTATTTTAATCACTATTACCTTTGTTTTATTTATATTTATAAACATTCTAACACTAATACACAAATAACCATAAAAACCATTATTACTTGTATATAGAATAAGGAGTGTCAGGCCTACACAACTTGCTTCTTCCATAAAGTCCTATAAATTCTCACTATCAATATCAAAATAGTAGACAACATAGACCACCTTTCTTAACACTATTTTACAATAATTTATCTTTTATTTTGAAATGCTATTTTACTACTAAATTTATATATTGAAATAAGCTTAACTACTAAAAGTAAAAAAACATAAGCCAAAAGGCTGTAAAGAAATCAAAGTATTTTATGAAGTGAGTGAGGTCTAATCTTGGGCATTTGTACCTACTATGGTTGGAGGTTTCAAACCACATTGTAGATGGCCTTCTATGTGAGCTAGCTAAGCATCGAGACCAACACAACAAGAGAAATGGTGGCATTGAACCTGCTAAATTTTATTAAAAAAAAGGATGATGTTTTTGTAGTCCTCATGATATTCCTTCAAGACCCTACCCAGAAGTGTATTCATTTTCCAGTGGAGGATATGAGAGTTAAGATATTGGCTCTTTCTTCCCCTGGTATCCCTAGGATCTGGAACCCAATTGTCTACTTCTTCCTGGATTTCAAAATCACAGTAAGCTTGGAGGTGTTTAGTGGTCAAGGCTTCTAGTTGATATACTTCCTCTTGGATTTTCAGAGGGGTTGTGGAATGGAAAATAGATACAACATGTTGTGCTTGGGATTGAGGTTGTAGTCGACCTTGAGGGCCTTTTCCATTAGACCCCCAACAATAATGCATCCTATGGAAAGGCATGGTGTGCTAGTTCACAACAGACCAGAGTGATGATGACCACTAGAAAACGAAGAAACCAATAATACGGTAATACAAAATATGAATTAACAAGGTTTCCTAGTAAATACTTAGCTTCCAAGTAGGTCTAGAGTGGATTCAAGTGAGATGAGACAAAAAATTATCAAAGATAGAGAGACTCAGTACAATTTGACAGCCACAAGAAACAAAAAATGCCAACACCAGTGCACACAACCAAGGGACTATAAAGAATATGAACCAACATCCATTATATAAAAGTTGTCAAACTAAAAGTGTTTAAGGTTTGTATAGGTTGGACTTAGAAAAAATTATCGAGTAATGGTCATTCTACAGAGCTTGTAAATGCTTTATGTTGAGGAATCACCTTTGTTAGTCATTACCATCCCCTACATGAGTTTCCATCATAGTAGCCACCAACATTATATGGGTTACCTCCTCATCCACTATTTTCCTACTCCTCTCATGGATATATGGCACTAGATGCATGCATTGAGGGCCAACGTTCTGAAAGGCAGGACCACCATGTAATATGAAACTCTCATAACCATGGCCATAGGATAGACCTTTCCCCTAAACTAAATTCGAATCACCAAAATAATTTCATATTGTGGGGCCATGACAGTTAGAATTAACCTCCACAAAGCATGTGTTGCGGGGGAAATATCCCACCAGTGATGGGGGAATGTCATAGGCACAATAGAAGAATATGGAGTCGAGGTAACCGAACTAGGAGCTCGTTGATAGAGAACAAGTTTCCATATTATTGTGAAGGGAATGAATACAAGTTAACATGTATGGTTGCATGAGGTGGGACAACCACACCCTCCCCCAATCTTCTATAATGCTCTTGACCGGTAGATAACATTAAAATGCAAGAAAATACCAAATAAATAATGCCATAAATGAGACAAGATGAAGATATTTATTATGAGTAGAAGAATATAACATTCACTTGTCTCTTTGAGGGGGAAACTTCTAGAAAAGTAGAACTTAAATACAAAATAATTGACAAGACTTCCCTTGTTATCTTTGACTATATAGTTTCATGAGATCCAAAACCATAACTACTCATGGTCACTTGCTTAATGTGAGTTGACGACTTTATTTATTATATATGACCCATTTATTCATCATCCTTAACTAAACTATCTAATTTTTCTCCATTTTTTATAATGTGGGTCAATGTCTTATTATCATCACTAATGTGGTTAACTGCTTATGAGCTTTATTTAGGAAACTAATGAATCATGAATCTTACAGGGACCTTTGGGCCTATTACATTAATAAATGGGTTAAGGTCACACCCTAACATGCCCTCCCTCTTCAGAAGTAACCTTGTACTCAAGGTTGGAGCTACGGAAATTGTTGGAGAATAGTTGTCGGTAACTATGTCACATATTTTGGTAAGGAGTGTTTCCACTAAATAAGGAATTCCTTGATAGTGCAACCGAATATGAATTTCCTGTGAATCTAGTGCCAGTTTTGGTCAAATCCCGAGAGAACCTTCCTCATCCAATTAAGGAAGTATGGTTTAAACATTGCAATTTTGTCCCGCTACTTTCTTGAGGTAAGAGAGATGGAAGATTGGGTGGACTTGTGAAGTGGCTAGCTAGGCCTATTTGTAGGTGATTGAGCCAATACATTGAATCACTAGATAAGGCCCATAAAAATTTTGAGTTAATCTTTGGAAGCCCTTTCCTTTAAGAGATGTCTACTTATAAGGTTTGAGTCAAAGAAACACTTGGTCACCCACTTTTAAATACCTTTCAGAGCAATGTTGGTCAACATGTTACTTCATTCAGTTTTGAGCTTTATGGATATTATCATTCAGAAGAGTGAGAGTGGTGGTGCAATGGCTGATCCACTACTCTACAACTTGGAATATTTTGGAAGATAATAAGTTGGTGAAGGTGGGAGTTGGCCATACACCACCTCATATGGTGTCATCTTAGTTTCTTCATGATAATTAGTATTATACCACCATTTTTCTAAAGGTAACCATTGTGCCCATTGATGTTGTTTTTCCGAAGAAAATAACCTTATGTACATCTCCAAACATTTGTTTGACCATATGTTTGGGGGTGAGGATGATTGTCGTACTCATTTGGAGCTACGTGCCATGTAGCTTGAATAGATCTTGCCAAAATTTGCTAGTGAAGGTGTGATCTCGATCAGACACAATAGAAGTAGGCATGCCACACAGTTTTAAAATTTGATTGATGAATACTTGATCCATTAATGTCGGAGTGAATGGGTGTGGTAGGGCACAAAAATGGGTGTATTTGGAGAGACAATCAACTGCCACCATGATAACTTACTTTTTTCTTGATTTAGGGAGACATGTAATGAAGTCCATGGAGACATCCATCAATATAAAAGTAGGTAGTGAAAAGGGTTTTAGGGTTCCTAGTGTCTTAATTTTTCCCCTTTATTGCATTGTAAGACATCACATTCAACTACAAATGTAAGAATGTCCTATTTCATCCCGGCCCAACATAAGCAGTGGCGTGCATGAGAAAAACCTTTTTAAAATATGGAATAGTCTGCAATAGGTGAGGAGTGTAGCTCCACTAAAATGTTGGGTTTAAGTGTGGAGTGAGGGGATAAAATCACATGATTCTTATATCAAATAATATCTTCCTCCTATGTATAATCGGCGGGGGTTTAGGATTCCCTTGTAATATTTTGATTATTTGGGAAAGAGATGGATAAGTAAACCATTCATGGCATGCCTCAATCTAATATTTTTAGGTCCCTATAATGATAGTGTATTCCCCTTATTGTTATTGTTAAGTATCCCTCATATTTTTATTGTTGTGCCCCGTAGAAGCCCATTATTGTTATTGTTGTGCCCTTACATTATTATTGTTATGTAGGCTCTGATTATATTGTGACCCCTTAGACTCCTATATATATAAAGAAGGTTTTCTCATTTGTATCATCCTATAATTGTTAATTTAATTAATATAAAGGAGATTTCCCTCTCTAAGATGATAATTTTCAAGTCGTTGATCTATCATTTCTTCTATTTTGTGAGTTGGTTCCATACTAATTGGTATCAGAGCTTTGGATTCTAGGGTTTCGCTTCTTCAAAGAGGACATCTTGGAATTTTCGTTATCATTTTTTTCTATGAGGCTTCAGAAGCTGAAATTTAAACCACGTGGATCAGAAATATTGTTCAACTTCGTGTATGAAATTTAGATCTTGGTTCAATATACTTTCGAAGATATGATCCAAGGAAATTTGGGTTTTTGCAGGCTCCAGAATTTAATCTCAAACAAGAGACCTAGGGAAAATCATCATAATTTTCTATGCAAGCATTGGCTTTGAATTTCATAAAATGCGGTTGAAAGTAAATGGACTGTAGTTTTGTTTTATCTTTTTTTGCTAAAGCAAGAGACTGTCCTTCTATTTCAATATCCAAAAAAATATAGTTACAACATTTACAAAAAACAATTACGCTTTAATGACCCAGGAAAACCAGATTCTAATTTGAAATGATCTTCCGCTCAGTAAGAGCAAAGTTAAACTTACAAAAATTAATTCCTAGGATGGATAAAAGGAAGTTAGACCAAAAGGAATACACCGAAAACTCCTATTACAAGGTTTCACAAGGTGTGAAAGTACTGTAGGCCCCACCAAGCTACACCCCCAAATCCAACCGTTGACTCCCACAACGAAATTGGACGCCATAGAACAATATTGCAACGCTTATCTGCACGAAGGATAGGGCACGATGGGAGGTGGTATTTCTAACCATCCCTTGCCATGCGTCATGAGCCTAGTGGAATCGCTCCCACAATTCCTATACCACTTTCCACTCCGAAGCCCAGCGAGTAATCAGAAACCACTATGTGTCTGGTATTCTCCCCCGTAAGCGAAATGAAAGAAAATGTTTGCCTTCCGAAAGAACCAACCATTATGCTCGTGTACAAACACCTCAGAATAGGTTTCCGAGACTGTCACAGACTGAGAAAAGGACTCAGTGTTTCAAATCGAAGAAGTAAGGAGATAGGGTAACTCACTCCCCAGTGAAGAGTGACCGATTTGAGCATGCCCTTCATCCAGGAACCAACTGAAGTACCGCGAATGAACGTGCATAGAAACCTTCATTCCAAACTATTTACTCTAACCCAGTAATTGAAAATCTCTCTACCCTCTGCCGCTTGTTCATTACAGAGAGCTTTGAAACTGCTCTGAGGTATCTCCTACCACATCAGCTCAGTTCTGCACTTTGAATTTGTCACACCTTGATTGGCTAGAGTATCTGCGAGCTTATTGGCTTTTCTTCAAACATGATTAAAACTTATAGTTCGAAGACTCAGAAGATGATTTTGAATTCTTTGATACACCTGAATTAGTCTCCAGTGTTTCGAGACCTTCTCTGGCGTTGTTCCACAATTGATTCTCTTGACCGCATTGATAGAGATCTCTGAATCTACTTCAACAATGACATTGGAACAATATGTCAGTTTCAGAAGCTCTAAACAATGTTCCAAAGCCATTAATTCAGCCATATTGTTGGTGGCTATCCCTAAATGGCAATGGAAAACAAAGATGATGTTTCCATATTCATCTCTTAAAACACCTCCATAACCTGTTGTTCTAGGGTTTCCTTTTGAAGCACCATCAATATTGCATTTTAGATAACCTTTTGGTGGAGGATGCCAGAAATTATTCTCGGTATCCATATCTTTTTCCTTTCTACACTGATATTGGGGAATGAGCTCATGTAAACCCAGTTGTGTGAGAGTTTTCAACTCATGATTAGTAGGAGGATTCTTGGGAAAATTGCTGCTAGTGGTGCTAACTGTCTCCTTAATTTGCTTCAGGATTAGGCCCAACAGATGAAGAGGGGTAGTTTGTTCACCCTTGAAAATTATTTTATTCCTTTCTTTCCAGAAATTCCAGATAATGAAGCTTGGTGTGAAGGCCCAGGTCTAATTAAGGAGCTCATTTTCTGAGAAGTTCCTTCTCCACTTGTTTAGGGTGTAAATAACATTGTCTTTATCTCTGTCTGTCTGTTGGAAAATTGTGGCAAAGGAATCCCACAACCAAGTGGTGAATGTGAAGCTATTGAGAATGTGTTCCATTGTTTCCTCTTGTGCTTCACATAGCTGACATCTAGAGGGCCCAATAATTCCCCTTTTTCTAATATTGTCCCAAGTTAATATTTTCTTGTGATGGACTAACCACATGAATAGCTTGATATTCATCCATCCTTGCTGGCTCCAAATTTGTTGCCAAGAATTGTCCAGAACGTAGGAATCAAGATTCAAGATTATCCTCTTTGCTTCCCTAAGATTAAAGGTGCCTTCTTTATTGAGGCCCCATCTTAACTGATCCTATCCCTTTGATACCAAGACTTTCCTTTGATTTAAAATGCCCATGAGTGCCTCTATTTTTGTTTTTATAGGACTCTCATCTCTGCAGTCTATGATTCTCCAGTTTCTCCATTTTCCAATGTCGTGAGGAAGAGTCCAGAAATATTTAACTTTTGTTAATCCTTGGGAGTCAGTTTCTTGCTTGAGGCACATGAAATCCTCTTTTAATAGGATTGGTTCTTGTTCCCATTTATCTTCCCAGAAGAGAGCTAGATCTTCTTCTCTAATCTCCCAGAAACTTTTGTCTTGAACTAGGCTTCTGTTATCCCAGGCTTTATTCTAGATGTAGGAGCCTTTTATGTTCCCCGACATTCTTATAAGATCTTTTTTTTGCCAAGAGCTTGCATATTTTTCTTTCTAGGTCATGGCCCATTGAGCTTCAGGTTCCTTAACCCATCTCCACCAGAGCTTGGCTCCCAAAACTTTACTTAGAATCTCCAGATCATTTAAACCTAGGCCCCCATGACTCTTGGGTTTGCAGATTTTTTCCCAAGAAAGTAGAGCCCATTTATTCTTAGTTTCCTCTTTTCCCCAAAGGAAATCTCTCTGGATATTGCTAAATTGTTTTAACACTCCTTTGGGGGCTGGGAGGGCTGATAAAAAGAACACATGGATAGATTGTAGAACGGCCTTTACCATAATCAACCTACCAGCAAGGTTCAACCATCTGATAGTCCATTTTTTAACTTTGTCTTGCATCTTGTTGAGCACCAGTTCCCGAATACTTTTGTGCAGAGGCCTAGCTGTGAGTGGAATTCCCAAATATTTTGAAGGAAGGGAATCCCTCTGGAAGCCCAGAAGTTTGGAGATATTTCTCTAAATGGCAATGTTAGTATTAAAGAAAAATATTTTAGATTTGGAGAGATTGACTTCCATACCTGACGCCAAGGCAAAGTTAAATAGATTTTTTTTGTAAGCCAAGGCTTCTTTGACTGTAGGAATACCTTGCAACATAGTGTCGTCCACAAATTGTTGGTGAGTCATTGATTGACCATTCTCTGTTAACTGAAGGCCCTTAATTATTCCCACAGCCTTGGCCTGTTTAATGGACCTGCCCAGACCTTCCATCATGATGATGAAGAGAAAGGGAGAGAGAGGGTCTCCTTGCCTTAGACCTCTCGAAGGAGTGAAGATATCAGAGGGTGAACCATTCACTAAAATTGAAAAGCTGGAGGAAGTAACCAGAGCCATAACCCATCTAATCTAGTTGTGATCGAACCCAAACGCAGAAACGACCTTCTTGACATAGATCCAGTTCACCTTGTCATATGCTTTGGTAATGTCTAATTGCATGATCATACCAGCCTGTTTCTTACCGGTAAGCATATGAACTACTTCATGAGCTTGAATAATGTTGTTTAGGATCTGTCTGCCTTCCACATAACCTAATTGTTCCCCTGAAATTAAAGAAGGGAGTACTGGTTTGAGTCTACTGGCCAGCACCTTGGATATAATTTTATAAACCACATTGCATAAAGAAATGGGTCTAAAATTATCAACTGTGAGGGCTGAATCCTATTTTGGATTCAGGGAGATGAAGGAGGTATTGAGGGCTTTCAAAATAGTCCTGTTTCTTCTGGAATCCTCTACCACATTCAGGATATCCCGTTTGACAATGTTTTAGCATGCCTTCAAAGTCTACATTGAAGCCATCTGGTCCAGGAGCTTTGCTGTTCTGCATGTCTTTAATAACTTCACTTACCTCATCTTCAGTTACTGGTTTATTCAGGTTAAAATTGTCCTCTCTAGACACCAGCTTAGGGATATTTTTGTAATTTCCTTGATATATTATTCTCTGTTTAGATTATTTTCCCTAGTGATGCCTCTGAAATGCTGCACCAACATTATTTTGATACCTTTATGAGAGGTCTGAAGCTCTCCATTTTCATTCAGTATTGAAGAGATTCTATTGTGAGCTCTATTGGCCATGGTGGATCTATGGAAAAATCTGGTGTTACGTTCACCTTCTTTGAGCCACTGAACTCGATACTTTTGTTTCCAAAATATTTCCTCTTGTTTGCACAATGTTTCCCATTCATGATGATATTTATCAGCTTGTTCACTTTTGACTTTATCAAAACCATCTGTGATCAGTGCCTGATTGAGTTCTTGGAGTTTGATTTCCACTGATTTTTTATCCACAAAAATGTTGCCAAACTCCTTATTGTTCCATTCTTTGAGCCTAAGTTTTATGTGCCTGAGTCTTTTATGGAGGAACATTATAGTGCCCTGTATTTGCAAATCTTCGGACCACCATTTTTCTATATTGCTGATGAAATTTGGATGGGAGAGCCACATATTCTCGAATTTGAAGGGTCTATTCCTGGGAGAATCAATTCCCTTGATTTCTAATTGAATCGGCCAATGATCTGAGCCACCAAAGGGGAGAACATTAGTGGTAATTTCTCGGTTTGTGAGCATAAGCTCCTCTGATAACAAAAATCTGTCTAATATGGAGGCAACCTACGCCTCCCCTCGTCTTTTATTATTCCAAGTGAAATGACCATTGTGCGTTTCAGAGTCCACTAGTTTCATATCTTCTGTGAAGGTTTGGACTGCTATTGAATCTTTACTAAGCAGTCTGGTACCACCTTTTTTTTTCTGAAAGAGATTTAATCATGTTAAAATCTCCTCCCATGATCCAAGGAATTTCATCATGTCTACTTCTAAGATCAACCAGGGATTTAAGAAACCTGAGTTTTTCATCTATTCTTTGAGGCCCATAAACATTAGTGACCAGGAAGGTAATTGATACCCCAACTGGTTGAAAAATTATTGAAAGTTAATTTCTAGATGCCTCTGCATCTATTATGATGACTTTTAGTGGGTTCCATAGAGTTAGGATACCTCCCGCCGTGTTCTCTATTTTAACTTCTAAAAACTCAATTCTGTCAAGCCATTTGTTGTGGATCTGTTTTAATTTCTGAATAGAGCATTTTGTTTCCTAAATGAAGATATTGTTCGACATTGCTAGTTTCATCCTGTTACTTAGCATTCTTTGCTTTCTTTTACTACCTAAACCTCTGATGTTCCAAGATATGAACTTCATAATTAAATATTTGTAAAGGAGTAACTTGTTAGGTCTTTCATCTTACCCGAATCTATCATTAGCTTTCCACACTCCATCAGGAACTCATTTTTCTTTTTTCTGCCCCTCTTCTTTCCTGGATTTCTAGTCGCTAATCCTGGAGTTGCTTTCATAGTTTTCACACCTCGGTGTTCTTGCTTGTGAATGTTTTTGCCTCTGTCCATTCCTTTTTCCTGAGATTTCCATAAAAACAACTGTTGTATTTTGTTGCATTCTTCTTGAGGCAGAGAATCTATTCCTCCCTGGGTTCCTTGCATCAAGAATCCTTCTAGATCCACGTCCTCCTTATCCAGTATTTCCAGTAGTTCCTGATCCTCCAGATCTATCTCACTTTGGGTCATTTCCTGGTCCATTTCCATTTATGTTTCAATCGTCATTGGCTGTTTTGGATAACCAGTATCTTGAGAATGTTTGTTGTCCTCTTCCTTTTCTTCTTCATTAGGACCTGTCGTCTGAGACTAGTTTTCTCTCATGATTTCTTCATTCTCTTCCAACACTTGAAACTTGTTTTGACTGTTCTTCTGTGCCTCGTTGTGTTGTTGCTTTGGCCCCTTTTTTCCCACTTTCCCTTTACTTGTCACTTTCTGAAAGCTATCAGTCTCCTTCAAGGTATCGGGTTTTCTTTTATTCTCTGTTTTACCAAGAGGGCAGTCTCTGAAAAAATGTCCATGCTCATGGCATCTATGATATCTAAATGGGATATGCTCGTAGTCCACTGCCTACACCCATTATTCATCAAAAACTTCCAAGATTACTTCCTCTGGAAGAGCACCTGATAGATCCATCTCCACACATATTCTAGCAAAGGAGGTATATTTACCCCTTCTTGTGGCTTCAGAAGTTTTGATGAAATGTCCTAATTTTTTGCCAATGGCAATTAGCGATTCTTCTTGCCAATAATCCAAAGGTAGAGAATAGAGCCTTACCCAAACAGGGACTGAAGTGAAGGTTTCCCGCTCTGGAACAAAGTTCACCTTCCAAGGCCTCATATAAAGACCAGCTGCTGCATAAAAGTAGGGTCCTCCTTCAAATATTATGTCTTTGTCTTTGATGTTTGAGAACACTACTCTGAAGGATCCTTTTGACCTAAGATGTAGGTCAATGCTTCCTTTGGGTTTCCAGTGATACTTGATCCACATCTGTAAAGCTTTTATAGTGGGCCAGAGTCCCATGAATTTACAAATAATGGCGTGGGTTCCCATGTGTTCCCTATGCACCTGTAGAGCAGGATCATTTAATATTATTCTAGGAGTGATTTCTGATTTAGGTTTGCAAGGTCCCTTTTGTTTTTTGTCTCTTGCACCCTAATTTTTGTCTTCTTCCTCCATGTCCTTTGTGCTACTGTTTTCCTTGGTCTTGTTCCCTTCTATTTCCTTTTCCTTATCTTTGTTCTTGCCATCCATAAAACTTTTTCTACTGATTATCAGCGTTTTGCCTCTGCCAGCTGTTGCTTATTTGTAGGAGGGAGTCGAGCTCCCTCCTCTTGTGCCCTCCATTAGAAACGAATGCCTGCACCATTCTAAAGCCCTGTTCTATCGCTCCGACCAGGGGATCTTCATCCACATACCAAAAGGTGAGAGGGCTTGGCTCAGGCAAGTATCCCCACGACTAGTCAACGCCCTCGCTCAGGTTTGAGCACAGGACCTCACCGTCTTTACGAGTCCGACTTTACCAACCAACTGCCTCCACTGACCTTTTATAGTTTTGTTTTATCATTTTCAGGGCCGAAGGTTGAAAAAAGGACACGTAGAACTCAATACAATTTCACTCTACTGAACCAGTCCATAATCAAGTCATCGTGGGAGATTTGGCATAACGTTACCTTGAAGAATCCAATTTTGGTCTAACTTGTGGTGTTGGAAATCAGAATCATAGAGATACTATAGGACAAAATTTTAGACTTTGGAGAGCCAAAAATATAGAGTTACAACCATTTCAAGATCGATCTCCTAAAAGAAAGAAAAAGGTGTGTATTTGTTTTTTTAATTGTATAAATTTTGTTTGAAAATTCAATTTGAAGTGATTCCAAGGGAATATTAAAGCATAATCATGCACATAACCATCATATAACCATCATAGAATCTGTTACAAACCAATTATAAGATCAACATAATAACTAGTACTAGTGTTCATTGATCATAAAAAAATAACTTATATTAATATTCAAAAGCCAACCAAGTCACGGACTTCCACGTACCACCTGACCATAGATTAGGCTAAACCAAATCTCTTTTTTCATCAAATCACCCCTGTGCCATATATAAAGCATGAATGTGGGATCATATGGGTTAAACCAAAATAGAACCAACCAGCGCTTCTAAAGGCCAAACCACCTCAACCCTCAACCACATTGATTTCGCCTAAGCTGGTTCAAAAATCAATAACATTAAAACAAGCTTGGATGCCTTTGAATTCCTTAACTAACTCCATAGGAATTTTCCTAACTCCAACCATCCATCAAGAGTTCCAAGAGAAATCCCATCTCCACTCTTGACCGTTGGGAATTTTCCCAAGAACACATCAACCAGGATCCAAGTTTGTAAGCTATTCAAAGCTAATCAAAGAGAGAACCCAATACATCATGCTTATCCAGGAAATGGAAAAGCAAGGATGAAACCATTGTCAATCCAAGAAAATCTCATGCCAATGAAAATGAAATGACCAAAGAACCACATGCATGTACCACGCATCCAAATCTCAGCAAGGCAATTACACATGCAACCTGCTACATGCAATTAAATCCAGTTGTAGTTATTGATCCAACCTTCTCTCACTACTCAAGATTACTTTTCATGTCCTTTAATTTCTTCTTTCCAAGTCTAAGTGAATGCTAAGATGCTCCAAGAATTCTCTAAACGTGCAAGAGTCTAAGAGAGCTAGAATGAACAATATTTGAGCCAAAAATTGTCAAAATATGTGAATTGTTTGTCTGATGTCTTTTATCATTGATGTCAAGTCTCTTCCTTCTCTTTTTCTTCATTTTCCTTAATTTCCTCTCAAATTTCCCCTGCATGCATATTTGTGTCTTTTCATCTTCCTTTTCTCCTATTTTCCTTTATTTCCTTAATCAAATGGCATTTATTGCCCCTTTGACTTTTCTATTTTCTTTTCCAATTTCCATAACCATTAATAAGCCACAAGTGATGCCCACTTAATGTTTACCCACCATTCATCTTGGAATACATGTCCCATGACCTTAGT
>APFE030417808.1:0-14133 GCA_000404065.3 Pinus taeda
AATAGTGAGGACTAATTGTAATGAAAACGAAAAATATCAATAAATATTTTTCAATTCAAATGCTTAACAAGTGCATAACATTTGAAATGTGCCAACAAAATTGTCCATAAACATAAACCCTATCCATAGTAGTAGAAGTATCAATGTACTAATTGAAGACTAATTGCAATTGAGTGTATCCATAGTAGTAGAAGTATCAATGTACTAATTGAATACTAATTGCAATTGAGTGTGAGGACAGACGAATAGTGAGGACTAATTGTAATGAAAACGAAAAATATAAATAAATATTTTCCAATTCAAATGCTTAACAAGTGCTTAACATTTGAAATGTGCCAACAAAATTGTCCATAAACATAAACCCTATCCATAGTAGTAGAATCGGATTCATAAACGTGCAAACAAAATTATCCATAAAATTATCCATAGTTACTAGATCAGACAATGAAATGTGAAAAAAATAATGGAACACGAAAAGTATCAATAAGTGCTTCCCCGAGTTGCAGCAAAATAATTATAAACAAAATTATCCTCATGTGCAGGAAAAAATATTAAACCATATCCATAGGTGCAGGAAAAAATAAACCCTATCCATACCATAAAACAAGGTTCGAAAAAAAAGGCATGGCTTCACATCTTAAAACAAAATTAATTATCCATCTATGATATCAACAGTTGCGGAAAAAAATTATAAAGAAGACATTAAAACAAGGATCGAAGGAGAAGAGGCACAGCTATAGAATGTTAAGATAATTCGAATGGACAGAAATGACTTCCTTACCTCTAGTGTGATTAGAACTAAAATTATGAAGTTTTAGGTGCGTTGAGCATGGACCGGAGCATGGATCGAACACATGACCTTCAGATATTCAGTACGCTCAGATTTTCCTTGACGCTCTCCCAATAAGATATGGAGGCAACAACATTGTCGTTACCACTCATTTTCTATAATCTTCGAAGATCCTCTACCAACTGTTCATCGCTGATCGAAATTGGGCATGACCATCATTTCCCTCCTTAAGAAATCTTCACATATTGCCAAGGAGAGATTGTGATTGCGAAATCACCATTGAAGAACGAGGGAAACCATCATTAGGTTGTTGAGCGTTGATAGAACACGTGACCTTCAGATATTCAGTCTGACGCTCAGCTTTCAGACTGAGTCTCAGTCCTGTTTTACAATCGAAAGAATTTTATGCACTTAAATTAGAGTGATATGGGTTTTTCCTTAACAACCCTAGTTAAATGGAAATGAAAATAATGTCATAAGTTTGATATCAACCTAGATCAAGAGGATAATGACTTGTCCTCTTATTGATGCAAGATAAACCAAACTCATGAGAACATATTCTCCCACCCTCAAGCACCTATTCAGATGTAAGGTTATCAACACTTTTCTAAAATTATTTGATAAACTAGGGGAAAACATGTCCTGTGAGATATTTGATACTTATTAAAGAGGATAACAACATCTCTTCACCATAAAAACAAGATATAATAAATTGAATAAAAGAAATTATGTAGAGTTAAATTAAATTTGACCATCTTTCCATATTGGTGAATCTATTACAAAAATTCTAATTGCTATGATATCTGAAGGTGAAAACAAATTACTTATAATAAACCGTAAATTGTATTATGCCAAGGAATAAGTATCAGATACATAAGTTGAAACATTGCACTTAAATATCATACATTTAAACTATTATGTCCATTCATGTTTGATATATATATATATAAAACTTTATGTAAAAGAAATAAAGTATATTTTAATTAAAATTTAGTTATCTCTTTATTTCTATTTAAATTGTGATGAACATGTGTATTTTCTCATGAACTATTTGGTCTATTCTAAATTACTCAAAATCCTGCAAGCCTACTACAAATCTTCACTAGGAAAATTCAAACATCAAAACAAGATAATTCTTAGAGATTTCACCTCAGTAGTCATTCTCCATTTACTTAGTTGTAATTAAACTATAAGGGAGGTTAGCCATATACAAATTGACTTAAGGATATTCAAAAAGAATAATTCAAGGTGATGAAGAAGTCTTTAACCTACAAAGGAGGTTTACCCATATATAAATCACCTTAAGGATATTCAACAAGAACAATTCAAGGTGATGAATTGACAGTGATAGGGTACTTTAGATCCAGTAGGGATAGGATATTAATTACCAAAGTTAAAGGACTCAATCATTAGGCCAATTAAGTAAACTATAAAGGTTTAATAAGTTAGTTTTTGGTATATTTTCTATAATGTTGCATGCAATACCATATAACAATTTGAATAAATAACATTATAATGATAAATAAGGAAATATTAGGACTCTCAACTAGATATGCAAAAGAATAAGATTTTCAATTAAGTTTTTATGGCTGAAACACAGAAAACAAAATTGTTGGCATTGGCCCTACAATTATGGTTATATAATGAAGTAAATGATAGGCTTTGATTTTTATTCACTATTTTTTGCAATCTCTAATAAAAACAAAATAACATATTAATAAAAGTTTCTTTTTAGAAACATTTCAAAGAACTCTAATCCTAATTATCCATAATTTTGGAGAGAAGAGAGAGAAACTAGTTATAGAAAACAAATTGATGACCACCATCTATAAAAGTTCCTTGATATAAATGATCAATGGATATTTTCATTCCAAAGAAAAGGAGTCATCCCACCTTACTCAACTAGCAATTATGTCATTTGATATAAAACACTGGAGATAGCTACCCACCACCATTTTTTTAGAAAATGACATGATAAAGTAATGTTTAAATCTTGTGACTACAATACTGAGTTCATTCTTTCAAAAAATGCCCGCTACACTTCAATTGTTTTAGAAAAATAAACACTTTATTGGTAACCAGTTAATTTATTATGCTAAATTCACTTTTGAAGGGAAAAAATTTGAACATAACGTTTCTTGATAGAAAGTATAAAGACATAAAACATCAAAAAAAAATTGTATGATAGGTTAAAAATCCAAATTCCAATCATGTTCGTCATATAGATTAGGCTAAGTTTTTAAGTTTTTTGAAAGCTGTCGAATCTCCGTAGTCTGTTTTTCAGGATCAAAATTCCATATATTTTAAATCTCGGTTTCTTGGGATTTCACCCCATTTTAAAAATGATTTAAATGTTAAAAAATAGCCAAGGATTATGATAAAAAGAGCTTTTTTATTTTGTTTAAATGAGTGAAATCTTTGTACTTGCATGACTAAAATTTCAATAAGTGGAATCTTCCTACTTTGGGTTTTTCTGTATCAAAATTCTTTGTATTTTAAAATTTGGTTTTTGAGATTTTAATTTATGTTTAAAAAATAGGCTATGATTATAATGAAAAGTGTTTTTTAATTGTGTTAAATAAGTGAAATATTTTTACTTTGACGAAAATTCTAGTAAGTGGAATCTTCTTGATATTTTTCGGTATCAAAATTCTTTATATTTTAAAATTTTATTTTGACAGTTTAATTTATTTTAAAATTGATTTAGATATTAAAAATTATTTGGTCGATAAATTTGTAAATAATTAGAGAATTTAATAATTCAAAGAAGCTTAAATCATTATCGATTAATATCATTTCCCAATTCCTTGTGATTCCCTTAAAAAACACCCACTCCATCCCTCCATTACTATCACAAATAAATGTAAATACAAAAAGTGTTCTTGAAAATGATGAGACAATGCTGAGATTATGATCGTTTAAAAAACACCCAGTCCATCCATCCAATGCCATCACACAATTATGCATTAATGTTTCAAGTATTCCAATAAAGCAACCTGTAAATATCATAAGTGTTCTAAAATATGATGAGAAAATTCCCAAAAATTACTGGACAAGGTTGCATCGAGCTCTGAAACAGTTGTTGAAAAGGAGACTTACATCTCTTGAAAACTTTTGGCTGATTGGGGATTTCTCCCTGAAACGGTTGTTGAATGTATCCGTGGTAAGAAACCATATATATCGATTGAGGCATATATGATTAGAGAAAAGTAGGTTGATGTATATCTTTTATTGCTCATGTATATCTTTTACGATAGGATGCAAGCACTCCATTAAATGCTTTAACATTTCTCTTTTTTCCATGACTTTGGGTTTGATATGGAATGTTTGTAACCAATGAAAGTCAGTTGATGAAATGAGGTTAATTATTTATCCCACATAGCCTTGGCCACTTTTGCACTTAACAGTTTTTATTCCTTTTTAGGTTTGTTTTAACATCCCATCTCATAGTTTATTCAATTTCACACGGGGCTACTAATCTATGGTTTACCATTTTTGTGGGATTTTTGAACCTGGAATTTCTTAACTACTACATATTCATTATTCTTTTAGCAATTGAACTACCCTGTCCATCACCAATTAAACTACCCTACTACAAAGGATCATTTATTTTCAACAAAGAAGTTCAATTAAATTTAAATAAAGAAAGTTTTAATAATTTTTCTTTAACAAATTAATATGAACTTAGTTAAAAACATTTTATTAATATTATTTAAAAATGAAATTTAATTAGTTTCAAAAATTTATATATTTCAATATTAATTATTTTTTACTAAATTAAATATATATTATAATAAAAAAACATCATAACATTATAATGCCTTATAGTTATTTCCCATTCATAAAAAAAAATGTTTTATCTTGATAAAAATATTTTCTGTGGCAGAAGGATTTCCATGGATGATTTTATCTCATAATTTATACATTCGTCATCTTAGATATAAAAATTTATTTTAGATTAATAAAAACATTTGTAATAGCAAAAAGATTTCCATTTAGGCTGATTTACTCATTGAGCCTAGATGCTCATTCTATAGCCCGGTATGTGTAACCATGTTCGTCTATCATGAAATTGAAATTTTGATCATATTCAAGAAAATAAAAATCTAAAAATAAATAAATCACTATACAAAACATTTAAATAATGTCTACTCCTAATTTTCTTTTATGAAATCAAAAGAAATAAATAAATATACAAAACATTTAAACAATATCTATTCATAAAAAAAATTACAAATGAAAAAATAGATAAAATAGATCCCTATAAAATCATGTTAAATCTATATTTAAAATAATATTATTTTTTCAAATTGTGTCTCTTTACAATCGAGGATCGTTCGTATAAATTTGGAACCTTTTAAAATTTTTGAACCTTTTAAAATTTTCGTTATTGTTCAATGTTTGAGTGGTCTGTTAGAGTAAAAGCTAAAAGTGGGAGGGCACGTGAGATTCCAATTCTCGTTCTTGAATCCCTGTTGGAAGTGGGAGCGCACGTGAGATTCTAATTCTCGTTCTTGAATTTCTGTTGAATGTGTCAGTGGTGTGTCAGCGTAAAAGCTGGGAGTGGGAGGACAGGTGAGATTCCAATTTCCATGTGTTATGGTGTGTCAGCGTAAAAGCTGGGAGTGGGAGCACAGGTGAGATTCCAATTCTCGTTCTTGAATTCATGTTCCATGCGTTAGTGGTGTGTCAGCGTAAAAGCGGGGAGTGGGAGGCTAAAAGGTGGGAGTGGGAGCGCAGGTGAGATTCCAGTTCTTATTTTGAATTCCATTCCTATTTCTAATAGGAGAGCTAGCATATTATGATAGCAGATGCATGATATGAAAGGACGCGTTCGGGAAAGATGGACTTAATGGCTTTTCCTTGTGCCTCTCAGCCTCTGCAGGTGCTCGTAATGCTCAAATTTTCAGTGCTCGTACCGAGGTTGCAGCGCGGATGAAAGCGAGGAGAGGACGGAGGACTTAAACTCTGGTTGATGCCGCGGATATCATTTCGTACTGACTGACGACACTGTTGCTGGATCTATGGGCCATGACAACATTGTTGGCCTTGAAATTATTTAGTGCATTGTACCAGCCAGAGGTACCCTATCAGCCAGAGGTACCCTCTATCGAGCTGTGGTGCCGGTGAAAGTTAGAAGTGATTCTTGAATTGGGTTTCAGTTTCTAATTCTATTTCTGAATTCCAAGTGAAATATGATTGAAATTGTAATTCAAAAACAAATACAGTATGTGATAGTCTGTTCGACAGATTGTATATTTTTTTACTGTAGGGATGGGTAGAATAAATGGGCGATCAACATTAATATAGTTGTTTACCAGACGATTGTTCTCCACTTTTCTATATTTTCACTAACTTAATCATTTCTCTGACCATTCTCCTTTTTATTTTTTTCTTAGATCTAAGCGTCCCAAACGATTTCATATACCAAACCATTTCTAATATATGAAATGGGTGTGGACTACATGACACCAAAAAGGTACTTAAATAGCCTTTTGGCCTGTGCCACGTTGCAATTTTCTTTGCAGAAGCAAGAGTCTACATGACCTGCGTCATTTCTGGCTAACGGTTGTCGGCAAGGGAAATCCTCTTAATTGTTGTCACGATTATAACTCTGGTTTTTGGTTTCTAACTTCAATCTAAAATGAAAATACAAGAACATACTTTTATGATTCTCTGGCAGATGGAAAGCTTCGAAAGAAGGGAGGGAGAGGAGTTTATCTTTCTACTTGTGTCGATTGGCATTCTGTACAGGTATATATATATATTCTATCCTTGCCTATTTTTGTCTGTTTGTCTTTTAATTGCCCCACGATCTACTAGCTATAAAAAAAAGATCAGTATCCTTAACCATTTTAGTTACCCAAATAATATTTGCGTTCTAGGTTTAGTCGTTAACGATTTTTACTGGTTTTTTTAATTCAAAGGCATATATTGCAATTTCTCTGATGGGACCTACAGTTTATTCATGTTAACTTTAAAGTGGTCATTGCTTTTCCGTGATTGTAAAATGAAAAATCCTCTCATCATTGTTCACTTCAGTTGCACCTTTTTGTGAAGACCTCCCTTCAGAAGTATAACTCCATTGGCTTAATTTTCTCTTTAAGATTTCCGTTTTCGCTGCATACTAATTTTAATTTTTAGTTCACGGACCCTCTGTGTCTCTTGGTGGAGCCAAACTTCTTGTTACGTTTTTTCATGCTTAGTTCCATACTTCTTTTGAAAATGCACAGTGAACTAACAGATGGTCCATAGATTTTCCATTAATTTTCATAGATTTTCTATAGATGGATTTTCTTTCTTACTGCATGTTTTCTTATCGTTTCTTTTTTATCTGCTTGGGTGTAATTTTTTACTATTCTTTTCCAATTTTATTCTTTTGGGCGAATGTAAGTAATAAAGTCCCATGAAAGAGGATACATCCTTTTTCTTTCCATTTTTAATCGGTCAATTATGCATCCAATTATGTACTTTTACAACTTCTAATGTACTTTTATTTTAGTTTCACCACTAGTATTAGAAGTAAGTGGAGTTTCAATAACATTGTAAGAGGAAAGTAAATGTTCTTTCAATCTAATTGTAAGGTAGTTTTGTTTTATTTTGATGAGTTAAATTGCATTGTAGTTTTGTTTTATTCACGTAGGTTTCCTATTTATTTAGTTTAGTTTGGGGTGAGTATTGTCTGGAGTATCTTTGGCAATTATCGCAATTATTAAAATGAGTTTTGTAACTTATCATTCTAAAAATCATTTTTTAATAGGTGCCCATTTTATTATTAAGTTAAATTTCTCCTACAATGTAGTTTAGATTAAATGGCTTTGTCCAATAATATATGTAAGTTATGCTTTTACATTTTATAAATGCATTTTTGATTACATCTTCTAATTTTTTATCTTAGATTTTGTTTTTACATAATTATTATGGTTAGCTTTTATATATTTTCATTATTAAATTAGATATTAATAGATGTAATATATGTTAAATAAAAAAATTTTGTATTTATTTTTTTATTAATACTATATACTTTCATTTATTTCAAAATAATTTTTTTATTAAGGTTATTTAGTTCAGTTTATTTTTTAAATGATTTTAAAATTTATATAATTAATATGTTATTAAGTTCTACAATATGGTATATTTTTAACTCAGATAATATAATGAAAAATTGTTTGAATTGATATAATATGAAGGGATATTGTGTTTCTATTAAAATCTATATTATAAAATCAAATAGTGATGTAAATATTTTTATACATTAATATTGAATATGTGTTTTATTAATGTCTCAACTACATCATGTATGTATAAATTCCTAGAGTATACTACAATAGGCTACAGTAGAGTAGGGTAGAATAGACTAGGCTAGCCTAAAGTAAGCTAGAGTAACTAGAGTAGAGTAGGCTATGCTAAGCTAACTTAGACTAGGGTAGTCTAGGATAGGGTACAATAGGCTATGGTAGGCTAGCCAAGGGTAGGATAAAATAGGCTCTGCTAGGCTAAAGTAGCCTAGGCTAGGCTAGAGTAGGCTAAGTAAGACAAGGATAGAGTAGGCTAAGCAAGACTACACTAGAGTTGGCTAGGCGAAGCTAAGAAAGAATAGGCTAGGCTAGGATAGGATTGAGTACACTAAGGTAGGCTAGGCTAGAGTAGGATAGAGTAGGCTAGGTGAGGCTAGAGTAGGCTGGCCTAGAGTAATGTAAGGTAGGATGGAGTAGGCTAGGCTAAGCTAGGTTAATCTAGGCTAGAGTAGGCTAGGCTAGCCTATGCTAAGCTAGAGTAGGCTGGGTGAGGTTAAGATAGAGTAGACTAAGGTGGACCAGGAAAGGTTAGGCTAAAATATGTTAGACTAGGCTACAGTTGGATAGTTGGTTAGAGTGGGCTACAGTAGCCTAGGCTAGATTAGGTTAGGCTATAATAGTCTAGGCTAGAGTAAGGGAGGATAGAGTAGTATAAGGTAAGCTAAGGTAGGATAGGGTAGGAAAGGCTAGAGTAGGTTAGAAAAGGTTAGGATAGGATAGGCAAGACTAGGCTAGGGTAGAGTAGGATAAGCTAGGGTAGAGTAGGATAGAGTAAGGTAGAGTAGAGTAGGCTAACTTAGACTAGGCTAGAGTAGGCTAACGTAGAGTAGGCTAGGCTATGGTATGTTGCGATATACTAGGCTATGCTAAGGTAGGTTATGCTAGAATAGTATAGGTTAGAGTAAGCTAGGATAGAGTAGGCTAACCAAGGCTATAATGGGATAGAGTAGGAAAGGCTAGGCTAGGAGAAGCTAGAGTAGGTTAGGAAATGTTAGGATAGGATATTCTAGACTAGGCTAAGGTAGAGTAGGATAAAGTAGGCTGGAGTAGAGTAGGCTAGGCTAGAGAAGGCTAGAGTAGGTTAGGCTATGCTAGGTTAGTATATACCAGGCTAGGATAAGATAAGCTAGGTTAGAGTAGGCTAAGTTAGGTTAGGCTAGAGTAGGCTTGGCTAGGCTAGGATAGAGTAGGGTAGCCTAGGGTAACCTATAGTAGGCTAGGCTAGGCTAGGCTAGGCTAGGATATGCTAGAGTAGGTAGCCTAGAGTAGCCTAGGCTAGGATATGCTAGAGTAGGTAGCCTAGGCTAGGCAAGAGTAGGCTAAGATAGGCTAGGCTAGGTAAGAGTAGGCTAAGATAGGCTAGGCTAGAGTAGGCTAGGCTAGGCTAGGTTAGGCTGGGCTAGAATAGTCTAGGCTATGTAAGGCTACGCTGGGCTATGCCATCATGGGCTAAGCTAGGCTAGGATAGAGTATGTTAGGCTAGATTAGCATAGGACTCAATAGGCTAGACTAGTAGAGGCTAAGGAAGAGTAGGCTAGGCTAGACTAGGCATATCTAGGCTATGACAGTGTAGGCTTAGCTATGCTAGGAAAGGGTAGGCTAATGTACGCTAGGCTAGGCAAGAGTAGGATATAGTTGGCTATGATAGTTTAGGCTAGGCTAAAGTAGGATAGAGTAGCGTAGGTTAGGCTAGGATAGTTAGGTTAGAATATGATAGGCTACACTAATGTAGATTACAGTAGGATAGGAGAGGCTAGGTTAGGCTATGCTAGAGTAGGCTAGGCTCCAATAGGGTAGGGTAGGCTAGCTTATGCTAAAGTAGGTTGGCCTGCGTTAGAGAAGGCTACAAAAGGAAAAATTATTCTTGAGTAGGGTAGGCTAGGATAGGATAACGTAGGCTAGGCTAACATAGGCTAGGCTACCCTAGGCTATGCTAAAGTCAGCTAGCCTAAGCTAGGCTAGTCTAGGCTAGGCTTGGATAAAGTATGCTAGTCTAGCATAGAATGGGAAGGCTGATTACACCTGGCTAGGTTAGTTTAGGCTAGTAGGCTAGAGTAGGATAAGCTAGGCTAGGATAGGTCAGGTTAGGTTAGAACACGCTAGGCTGGATTCGGTTAAGCTAGGCTAGAGTAGGTTGGAATTGGGTAGGCCAGTTTAGGGAAGAGTAGGATAGACTAGGATACGCTTGGTAATGCCAGGATATAGTAGGCTAGGCCAAGATAGGCTAGGCTAGTCTAGGCTGAGCTAGGCTAGAATAAGTTAGGTTAGGCTAGGCTAGGATATTCTAGAGTAGGTTATGTTATGCCAGAGTAGGTTAGGTTAGGATAGGCTAGGATAGGGTAGAGTAGGTTAAGCTACGCTAGTCTCGGTGAGAGTAGGCTAGACTAGGCTAAGTCAGGATATGTTAGGCTTGGTGGAGATGGGCTAAGCTGCATTGGGTTGGGCTAGGGAAAGGTATGGAAGGCTAAGCTAAAATAGGATCATGTTGTTTAGGCTAGTCTATGATAGAATAGGATAATGTGGGTTAGACTAGGCTAGGCTAAAGTAGGCTACTATAGGATAGGATAGGCTAGGACAAGTAAGAACATATTGAGTAGGGTAAGTTAGAGTAGAGTAGGATAGACTAGGTTATACTAAGGTATGCTGGGATATAGTAGGCTAGCCGAGGCTAAGCTAGGCTAGAGTACTGTAGGTTAGAGTAAAGTAGGCTCCTTTAGGTTATCGTAGTGTAGGATAGGCTAGAGTGGGTTAGCCTAGGCTAGAGTAGACTATAGTATGCTAGGATATGCTAGAGTAGGATAGGATAGGCTAGGCTAGTCTAGATTACATCAAGATAGAGTAGGATAGGTTAGGCCCTAGTAGACTAGGAAAAGCTAGGCTAGCCTAGGCTAGAATAGGTTAGGCTAGACTAGGCTAGGCTAGACTAGGCTAGGCTACAGTAGGCTAGACTAGGCTAGGCTATAGTAGGCTAGGCTAGAGTAATCTAAACTAGTGTAGCCTATCCTAGGCAGGGCTATGCCATGTTGGAGTGGGATATCTTATGCTAAAGTAGGCTAGGTTACGCTAGGAAAGGCTACACTAGGTTAGGCTATAGAAATCCAGGCTAGAGTACGTTAGGATAGACAAATATATGGTAAAAAGGGTATAGGCTAGAGTAGACTATCCTAGGCTATGCAAGGCTAGGCTAGGGAGGCTAGAGTAAAGTAGGTTAGGCTATGCCAAAGTAACTAGCTAGGCTAGACTAGACTAAGCTAGTGTAGGCTAGCTAGGCTAGACTAGACTAAACTAGTGTAGGCTAGCTAGAAAAGAGTAGGCAAAGTTAGGTTAGCCTAGGCTAGACTAGGGTAGGGTAAGTTAGGCCAAGCTAGACTAGGCTAGTGTAGGCTAGACTAGGATAGATTAAACTAGGGTAGGGTACGTTAGGCTACACAAATATATGCTAACAATGGTCTACGTTAGAGTAGGCTAAGCTAGGCTAGCCAAGGTTATCTTAGGAAATGCTAGGCAAGGCTAGGCTACATAGGCTAGAGTAAAGTAGGTTAGGCTATGCTAATGTAATCTAGCTAGGTTAGACTAGACTAAGCTAGTGTAGGCTAGCCACACAAGAGTAGGATAGGTTATGCTAGACTAGGCTAGTGTAGGCTACCCTAGGCTAGAACAGAGTAGTGTACTCTAGGGTAGGCTAGACTAGGCTAGTTTAAGCTAGGCTAGGCTAGACTAGGCTACTGTAGGCTAGGGTAGGATAGAGTAGGCTAGGCTAGGCTAGGATAAATTAGGCTATGCTAGGGCTAGTGTATTGTAGGGTAGGCTAAGGTAAGCTAGGATACAATAGGTTACAATAGGCTAGTCTAGAGTAAAGTAGGCCATGATAACCGAGGATATGTGAGGCTAGGATAGGTGATGATAGGATAGGTGAGGCTAGGATAGATTAGGGTAGGCCAAGCTAGTGCAATCTAGGCTTGTCTAGGCTAGGATAGGCTAGGATAGGCTAGAGTGTGCTAAGTCATGTGAGAGTAGGCTAGGCCCAATTATGCTAGATTATGTTAGGCTACGGTTGAATAGGCTAGGCTAGAGTAAACTAAGATAGGATAGTGTAGGCTAGACTTGCCTAGGCTACACTAGAATAGTTTTAGTTAAGTGAAAGTAGACTAGGATAGGCTAGGCTAGGGTAAGATAAGTGTAACATAGGTCCATCTCATACAAAAAGAAATCATTTTTCTTTAAAATTACCAAAATTGAGCATGAATCTGGAAGAGTAGTATTGTATATTTCTTTCTCTACCCTATTTCCATGTTGTATACTACTAGTATATGCTATTAATTTTCATTACATTACAAGGAATATGTTTTGAATTCTTAAGATTGACAACTGATGAATTCAATATTTTTCTATGTATGGTTATTTTTTGAATGTATCACATTACTATCCATTAGCATTGTTTGTTGCAAAGAATATCAATTTCATTTAATATGATTATAATTTAGCTACATGATTTCCTTGTATAACACAACTTAATTTATGTTTTTGTTCCCTGTAATTGATTTCAAGCCTTACCATGCAATATTTGCCATATACCAAATTAAATATTCATTCTAGTTTTAAAACTTCATCCTTTCATATTAATGGATTGGAAATAGGTTAGATTTGGTGCTATTGTTTAATACCATGATACCCACTCCACATCATATTCACATGATTTGAGGAAAATCATAATTCCCTTAATAACCTAGAGTGAAAGTTTGGATCAAATTGTGGGTTTTGTAAGGTTATTCAAAACACCTAACCTCAATTTACAACCTCGTTTCCCTCCTTTCGCTTGGTTCACATAGCCATGGCACCACTCTGCAACTCTGTAAGTTGTGTTGGCTTTAATTTTCTGCTACTCACTGTAATTCCTTGTATGGGTTCTTTTATGTGCTCTATCTCAATTTCAATTCCATGTTTTGATACTAAATCTGTTAGTCTAACGTAACTCACTCATTATGCTAAAACTTCTTGTATGTAGTAAAAAAAAATCTATTTCTCTCATTCTACACTAACACTTGTCATTGAATATAGAGAAGGAGTAAATTGTGTTGGAGTGTGTTCCTCATTTATGTGGAGACTAGGGGAATTTGCAAGGTAATTTTATTTCTCTTGAAGGGTTTTATATTATAATATTACATAATTATTAGCGTTTAGTTTTTAGGGTTTCGGGTTTAAAATATTTAAAAATTCTTAGGGTTTAGTGATTAGGGATTAGGTTTTATGGTTTATAACACTTTAGTAAATTCCTTTAATAAACACCTAAACTGTTCCTGTGGAAAAAGTTGTATAACCTGAGGATGAAAGATGGAGACTCAGTGTTTGAGCTAAAGGAGGAAGAATCAAACTCTACAACAAAGCAGGAATTAGAAGATGAAGAGCCATAAACTCCAGGTGTGAGAAGATCAATTCGAGAAAGAAGGCAGCTAGAGAGTTATAGTCCATCTGCTTTCTGTTCCAATTTTGCTTTATATATTACTAATGATGATCCCATAAATGTGAAGGAAGTAGTAGATTCAGAGGATGGAAAGCTCTGGAAAGAGGCCATGATTTATGAAATGGCATCTTTGCATAAAAATGAGGCTTGGGATCTGGTGGAGTTTCCAACTGGAAGAAAACCCATTAGCAGCAAATGAGTGTTCAAGAAGAAGACAAATGTAGAAGGAAAGGTGGAGAAATACGAAGCTCAGTTGGTAGAAAAAGGTTATTCCCAGGTGTCAGGAATTGATTTTGGTGATATTTTTCCTCATATTGCTAAGGTAACTTCTATTATATTACTTTTATTTGTTGTTGCTTCTTTGGATTTTGAGGTAGGACAAATGGATGTGAAGACAACATTTCTTCACAGGGATCTGGAAGAGGACATCTACATGAAGGAACCTGAAGGATTTGTGGTGAAGGGTAAGAAAGAACTGGTATGGAAGTTAAAGAAGTCTTTGTATGGGTTAAAACAGTCACCAAGGATGTGGTATCAGAAATTTGATACATTTATACGGGGACTTGGCTTCACCAGAAGCAAAG
>APFE030417810.1:0-13037 GCA_000404065.3 Pinus taeda
AATTATGTAGATTTAAGTCATTTTTAACATGAAGATTTTTAATTTGTAAATAAGCTTTCTTACAATATTATGGTTTATCAATATCTCTAAAAAACCATTAATCATTTTATATAGCACTTGTTCATATGACATTTTTTAATTAATGAATTTAATTAAAAGGGAAAAAAGGGATAACTACTTTACTTAGATTTAAGTCATTTTTAACATGAAGATTTTTAATTTGTAAATAAGCTTTCTTACAATATTATGGTTTATCGATATCTCTAAAAAACCATAAATCATTTTATATGGCACTTGTTCAAATGACATTTTTTAATTAATGAATTTAATTAAAAGGGAAAAAAAAAAATGCATAACTATTTTGGAAATAATTCAGCGTTTGATTTGTGTATAGTATTAAGAATATTCTAGAATCTTGTATGGAGGTTAAATCTCAACTATCCACCTAATAATTATTGATAATTAAATAAAAAATCTATAAGCCCTATTCCAAAATAGACATTTGCATAATTATTGTGCCTAGAAGCCCTCTCTAGCCCAATTCGATCCGCACGCTCTGCACTATGTTACAAAGTCTGTAATTCTGTATTTCTGGTATCAGATCCATTCACATGTTATGTATTTGGAAAAGAATTTAGTGAAATCTCTTGTTATCGTGATTTGTGATAAGTCCCTCTTGTTGAGCGTCGTTGAAGCCGAGGAAGGCATGGAGTGCGTTGTTAGGGCATGAAGAGTTATGAGTAATCAAATTATTCTGCTACAAGAATTTTCCAGGTGCATAAGCTATTTTGTTCTTCTAATGGCTAATAATTCTTATAGTTTGACAGACAATTCAGAGTGTAAAGTTGCTCATGAAAAACATTGGGATTTGTTGAAATATTTCAATAAGAAAGAAACAGATCCTATTTATAATGCAAGAATAGTCTCGCAGGAATTGGACCCTCAGCCAAAGTGGTCACTACCCAATATAGATGTCGGAAAAATCTATGAACTTCCTATGTTCAAATTTAAAGTTGCAAGTTTGTTTCGATTTACTTTTGTAAATGTTCCAATTTCAGTAGGACGATATGTTTATCAAGTACCACTGCTGAGTAGAGAAGACATTGAATGGGGAATAGAAAATGGATTTAAATATGTTCATTTGGGCATGATTCAATTTGGAATCAATCCATTAGTTAGGCCATGCCTTAACACCTCCTGCCTAAGTTATGTTTTGGACTCTAGACATAAAGATTTCAATGATGCATTAATTGGAGGGTTTAAAAGTCCATTAAATAATGAACCTATATGGTCATCTGTGGTTCCCAGATATTAGATCTTTCTCACTGATCCATACATAAATCAGTTTCTCAAAGCATATATTTAGTTCAATGGTTTTGATATCGTTGTTGGGTATCGGATCCTCCCATAGCATGTGTTTGGGGCTTGAAGCCTGAGTTTTGGTCAAATGTAATGTAAAGACCCTATGAAATGCGGGCGTGGAGCGTGAGAGTCTAGGGTTGTCTGCCCTAAGATAATGTAATTTAATGTAAAGTGTGTCAGCCCACCGATGGTCCGCGGACCATGGGACTGTATAAATAGAACGAGGCTCTAAGTGTGAAGGAAGTCCAAGTTTTTTGACAAGTAATAGATAGATGTGAAGGCATGGTTAGAAGATAGAAGTGAACCTGAAGTGTATTGGGTCATAGTGATAGATAGAGGCTCTGCAACTGAGTGCGCAGAGGCCTTGTAGATTCCGCAGCTGAGTGTGCGGACCCCTGCAGCTGAGTGCACGAACCCCTGTAGCTGAGTGCGCAGGGTGAAGTCAAGTCTATATTGAATTGATCTTGGAAGGCATCATTAATAAAGATAAGTTGGTTTGACATATTGTGCATCTAGTCCCTAGATTTGTATTTGAATGTTATGTGTTCATGATATTTGTTTATTTATATGCGTGCTTGTATGTATGCTCATGAATGGAAATGTTCTAAGTAGTTAATGAACAACCTCTAATTAAAGAAGATTGGGGTAATTCATACTGATCGCACCCCGACTGGATCTGCGGGAAGATCCCGGTAGTGCGCGAAATCTGGTAAGCGCGGAGGTTGAAACGTGTACTTGTCACTCATATAAGACATCCTCAGGGTGTGGAAACCTAGTTCTAACACCCTCCCATACTACTTCGGGTGAGACCTTAGTCCGCGCTCCGCGGACTGTTGCCGAAAGGGCTAGTAGTACTTGGATTTGCTTAGCTAACTCAATTCTAAACTTGGCTCGGGCCCCAACAAGCCAACAAATGGTTCTGTTGCTGGGGTTGGGATCTGCCTAAGGGATGTCTGATGTCGTGCCACTGGAACCCAACAAAGAAGGAAATTGAAGAGTGGTTGGACAAGAAGATTCACGAGTTTGTGACATAGGAAAACAAAACTCTACAAGTATCCGAGAAAAGGTGGCTGGATCGCTACGTGTATACAGAGATCCATGAGATCTTCTTTGCATCTTTTCCTTCCAAACTGTATGAGTGGATTACAAGGTTAGCCAACAGCGAGGGAAGGTGTAAGCTCAACCAGTTGATAGTGTGGAGTCCAGAATTAGTGCGCAGACTAAAGGCATCTGAAGATAAGATAACGCGAGCTGTGGACCATTGGCTCGACCAGATAATAGGGGGATTTATCACTAAGTTCACGATAGACACAACCGTAAGCTACAGTGAAGCAGAATGAAGTTTTCTTAAGGGACCGCGAGGTAAGTACATTAAATATCTGAATACCTGGATTAAGATGTTGTTATGTGAAAAGCAGGTTATGCGATTTCATTAATGTTTGGAACGACGTGGAGAAAAAAGATCTACAAAGGTAGCGAGGGATTAGGAAATAGTCCCTTAATTTCACATTCGCGAGAGAGTGAGGAAGAGCTCGCTCAGGTCTCTCCGAGAAGTGCGGTCAGTTTGATAAGGCAGTGCATTCCGCAGTTACCAACTCCACCCATGCCACCACCTACTTCACCTCCCTCGCCTCTATCTCCACTCACTCCACCTCCACCAACCCCGCAGTTCAGCATGGCGAGCGTGATCAAGCTACTCGTATTTAGAGGAGTAGGGAATGAGGATCCGGACCAGTTCTACTTCATGGTAAGAGCAATGTGGGAAGTGCAAGGGGTCACAGATGACAACATTAAGAAGGATACATTGGTGAGCGCGCTGCAAGATCACGCATTGACATGGTATATCAAGCACTCTAATGATCAACCAAATGCAAGAATAGTAGAGATCCAGAATGCGTTGAACAGAGAGTTTAGCCAGCCAAAATCAGAGACATAGTCAATCATCGGGTTTAAAGGGATCACGATGCTTCCAGGCGAGACCCCCTGTGATCTGGATCAGCGACTGAAGAGCACGATCCAGAAGGCTAATATGACGCTCATGGATGCACAACATCACGTCTGGTTTATGGCATATCTGACACCACATTTGAGGATGCCGCTATCGCAATAGAAACTTTCTACCCAGGCCAAAGCGTTGGAAATGGTGATGAGGTTACATGAGACACTAATACAAGATCCAGGGTTGGGAGTTCAACAAATCCACGTGCAACTACAGAATCTCTGCCTGGATATGCAGATATTGAACCAGGATAGGGCGCCACGGCCAGAGGCATGTGAGGAAGTATGGTGCCTAAAATGCAAGGGCCAGGGCCATGACAAGGATCACTGTCTAGTATTTGCAAACTACTTGGCAGGAGGGTGGTCGATGCCATTGAGACCAGAGGCACAAGCAGGGTCGAGTGTCACACCCACATTATGGTGTGGAATTTGTCAAATAGGAGGAAAGCACACAACGGATAATTGTCATTTGCTGCAGAAGTATACACCGGCACCGTAGCAACTATTTTGTAATTTTTGTAGGTCAGTGGGCCACGATGAGCGTACTTGTCGTAGCTACGAGTTAATGATGGATCGGACCCTAGCCTATCAGATGCAGACAGAGATGCAAGCCCTCAACCCAGTAGCAGGGATGACACGCACTGGATTTCAAGGGCGAGGTTGAAGACGAGGAGGAATGGGACTAGGAAGGGGTTGTGGATAGTTAAGTTGTTACAATTATGGAGGACCAGGGCACTATGCCCACGATTGTACCAACCCGACGAGAATATCATGTTCATAATATGCTCAGTTTTATCATGAAGCGGTATATTATCCTATGTTGATCATGCAAATGTGCGAGAAAGGGGTACTCCAGCCTCCTCCAACTTAAAATATTCAAATGATGAGGTCTGAACCGCGCGAAGAAGACCCAAATGTGAAGATGGTGCTCAGAACCAGTGCAACCACAAGGGAGGATAAGGGGAAGTAGCCTGAGGAAGATGCATGGGTTTGTAAGGCTCCTACAAAGGAACTTGAGTTTGACTTAGAATGCGCAAAGGAGATGTTCATGGAAACTAAGAAGAGCTTCGTAGAGGCCTCCACTTCAGGTAGTAAGGATCAACCAGAGCCAGGGATGGATCCTTCTATGCTTACTACCTTTTTGGAGACATGCATGAAACTATTGCGTGACAATAAGGAAATTAAGGGACTACAGGAGTTGATCACTAGATGCGTAGGGTCAGGGGAACCGTGCGTAGTCTGAAAACTAGGAAAGCATACATTGTGCACCGAGAGGGAAATGAGATTGATGGCGCAGATTGGTGAGTATGAAGTGGATTAGGTAATCTTAGACCTGGGTTTGGACGCGAATGTATTGTTGAAACACACATGGGAATGCATGGGCAGGTCTACGTTACATTGGTCCCCTATTCAATTGCGAATGGTGAACCAACAGAAGATTTTTCCCATGGGGAGGTTACAAGGGGTAATAATTGATATCAAAGGCGCGAGAACACAGACAAACTTTGAAGTAATGGAGATTGTTGATGACATCAATCCTTATCCCATGTTGCTAGGAATAGACTGGGTCACTGATATGAATGGAGTCATCAACCTGAAGAAGTGGAAGATGATATTCGAGAAAGAGTCCCTATGCATAGTAGTTCCGCTAGACCCAGCCGAAGGAGCGCGCTACAACGAACCTGTGCACAATGATGAGTTGGACTGTATTTACTAGATAACTGCATGAGACCAGGAGTGGGTGAACCCGACTGCAATAGCTTTCTTGATGTGATTGAAAGCCTCCTTTTCATCTTGGTTCCACTTGAACACTGAATCTTTCTTGACCATGTTTTGCAACAACTTAACAATTTGGGCAAAAATATAAAATAAATTTGCGAAGGAAATTGATTTTACCAAGGAAAGATTACATACCTTTTTTTCTACTTGAAAGAGGAATATGTGTTATATCTTTCATGTGGTAGGATCGACGGTGATTTTGTCTTTGGTGATGATATGTCTAAGGAGATTTCCCTCGAAGACCGCAGATATGCGCTTCTAGGGGTTAAGTGAAATCCCATATTTCTGGCACCATTCAAAAATCTGCTTAAGATGGTGGAGGTGATATGACCTTATTTTCGAAAAGATAGTGACATCATCGAGGCAAACCACCACACTGTGGCCCATTAAATCATGAAAGTGATGTCCATTTCTCTATAGAATGTTTCCATAGCATTAATAAGTCCAAAAGGCATGCCACGAAATGCTAACCTTCCCCACTTCATCCTAAAGGTTGTTTCAATCAGGTCTAGGTCAACTACTAGGACCTGATTGTATCTGGGAAACAATCAAGCAAGGAAAATATTTATGACCCCGAGACGGTTTGGAGGATCTCTAGGAGATCGGGTAATTGTCTTTATCTGATGCCCAATTGAGGTTCCAGAAATTGACACATAAACAGATCTCTCCATACTTTTTCCATATTGGGACAAGGTTCGAAATCCACATAGGATGTCTTATCTTAAAGATGATGTGTGCATCCAACAATTTCTTGAGCTCCTTTTGGATGAGTCATTCTAACATGGGATGCACTTTCATCAACTTATATTGAAATGGTTTGACCCCTTCTTTCGTAGGAATGATATGTTGGATGATATGTGTATCATAGGTCTTTAGGTCATCATATGTCCAATTGAAAATGTCGGGTACCTGTTGAACACAATAATGAGAGATTGTCTTTCCTCGGATGAGCATCCTAATCTTGTGTTGATGAATTTGAGGTCGAACTCAGTTCCAAGGTTGATTTGTTCATGTAAAAGGGTGGAACTTTGTGTCTTGGTGTTTGGCAGGCCCTGGAGGCAGTTCGGTAGGTCAAATAAATTTTCTAGCATGACCACTCCTTTAGGTATGGGGTTTCCCTTACATGAGTCTGCCTTTTCCTGCAAGGACCTTTCATGTTCTTCCTCCTCGATGACCGGATCTTTAAACACCTCCATGTTCATCATGAACTCCAGTATCTGTTGGTCATCATTGAAAATGTGTAAGTTAGTTATATTATCAAGGATGACCGGTTTATAAATAATTTCAATTAAATAACCATCCCTAAGGGATGTAAATCTAGCTACTACATTTGCCAAAGTATCAGTAGTGGCATTATTTAATCTAGGAACAAAAATAATGTTAAAATATTTAAAAGAATTGATCAGGCACCATATCTCTTGCTAGTAATTCTTTAGGTGTGGTGATAAACAATGAATTGTGTTTTCTACATGTCTTGCAATAATTCCAGAGCCGCTGATTACCTTCACACACTCAACTTTCAGATCTATAAATTTCTTGAGGGAAAGGATCAATGCCTTGTACTCTATGGTGTTTTTGGTGCATTGGAACACCAACCTACAAGAAATAAAAAATATGTTCCTTTTGGGATCCACCAAGATGCAACCCGCTCTTGCCCCATTGTGAGTCATGGACCCGTCGTAATATAGTGTCCAAATTTCATCATTGAGAATGGGCGGGTCTGGATTGCACATATTTAGAGTGAAAAAATCATTTTCATCAGTTGAGGTGTGTGGTGGGACCTCTAGCTGAGTACCAGGGGGAATGATAGATGGTTTGAATTGGTAACAACCCATCAATGTCTCAAGAAAGCACACCCTTATCTCCCCCTCAGTGAAGCTAATCGGCTCATTTTAGCCTTCGAGATCGGTGATGGTGTGTTTCATGTAAGGCTCATTGTTGACTCTGATTTGATTGTTCTTTCCTTTATAGGGCAACCATAAGTGGGACCAATCTATGGCAAAGAAGCCTTGGAATTTACAAGACCAATCCCTACTAAGGAGTAACCCATAGGTTTCTGAGATGTCAACCACAATTATGTCGATGCATTGATGCACTTGATAATCAAAGGAAAGTTATATTATCATGTTATTCAATTCACCTACGACAGGGACTCAGGACCTATCCAGTTGAATGATCTTCACATATGTTTTCTCGGGCTGGATGTTTATTTTCTTGCATAACAACCAGGGCATGATGTTGGTTGATGCGTTGAAGTCCACGAGGCAAGTGTGCGAATTGTAATTGAATATTTCAAATGTTAGAAGGAAAGGGGGTGTTGAACCTCTTGAGTTTGATGGTCGATCACGACCTAAGATCGGCCTGAGGAGTTAGTCCTAGTCGCCGAGGAAGGCTTCAAGGTTGTAGAAGAGGACACGAAAATTTTGACGATCAACTAGCGCTAGCTAGTCAACTTGGCTATCTCATACAACAGGATGTTGGTTCACGTCTTCTTCATGTCCTCAATGATACTATACTTCAAGTCCATGGAAGAAGTGTCTTCCAGAGGGGTTTGCAAAGACTAGTTTGTTTTAGTTGTACCGACCTTGGTCGAGCCTTTGGGTGCGGAGATGTTTCCTTTGCCACCCGTCGATGGTGATAAGAACTTAAACAGGAACACAACAACTTACAGATATAATCATAAACATAGAGATGCAACAGAAAAACACTTCATTTCATTAATAGAAAAATATTGAACTATGCTTACAAAAAGAATGGAAATAAGATAGCTCAGGCAATGGTAACTTATCTCTAAGAAGAGATGTGGCGGCTACATGCCTTTGAACTATGTTACAATAAGGCTCAAGAGCCTATTTATTATTGGAAAACATGAGAAAACCCTAAACAACCAAAACACTAACCCCATGAGATGTAACACCAAGAGTTTGTTGGCCTCGTTGTGGTTAGTTAGGCAACCAACTTCCTAGGGTCATAACTTGGTCATATTATCTCCATTTGGCACGTACGATACCTTGTTCGAAATGTCTCATCAAGTACTACAGATTTCACTGAAGACCCCTCCCTATGGCTATGGGCCTACCGTGGACCCCAAAAAACGTCATCTAGGGGGTCAAAACTACTCTGAAAGTTCAAGACCCGAAAAAACTGCTAAAAATAGTAAATGATGAAATGAAGAAGGAAATAGATGAAACTGACTGGGGGGTCTATGTGGAATAGGTGGGTGGCGACCAATATCCACCTAGATCAAGGGGATCCTTAGGGCTTTGGCTTGGTGACCCCTTAGGGGAAGGGGTGGATGGTTGGTTGTTGTTGTTAGGTGGAAGGATCCTTCTTAACAGAGCCCTTTTCTTTTCCTCCAAGGTAGAGTCCAACATAGGCCCCTTACTCCTGAGGCTATAATTTTTTGGAGGGTTCAAGGGAGGGGTGTCTCCTACAATGTCTTACTGAACGTTTGGAATCTCTCCTCTGTGGATGACTTTGAAAGCTAGCATAATGAAAGGAGTATCGTCATTGGGAGGTGTGGTTTCCTCTTTTGGATCGTTGGTTTCCTCCTCACCCTCTCCCGTGGCTTGATCTTCCCAGAATTGGGTCACTACGATAATCATGTTATGGAGCCACTGAGGGCAGGTCTTTTTGGAATGAGAGGCCTGGTGGAAAGTGAAAAAATTGTCTTTTCCTAATTCTTCCACATTGAAATTCATACTAGATCCCTAAGGTGATTTAGTGAGTGGATTATTTGTCTTTCAAAAGAAAGGTTTGGTGGGCTTCACTCCTGAGGAGTAATCACTAGTCTTCCTTTTCAACTCAGAAATCTCATTTTCTAATTGCTTTAAAGATTTGGCTAACCCTTTGAAATCAAAGGAATCTGTCTTTATCGATGAGCCTACTGGTTGAGGCTTGATTTTTCTTGGTGAACGGTTTAGTCTCATCTCATGAATCGTGTTCAAGGTCACCTATAGACAACAAATCATTATCAACTTCCAAATTTGTTGCAAAGTTATCTATTAAGGTGTGTTTAGCCTTACATTTGATGAACACAGCAATGTCCCGTAGAAGGGCTCCGATTTAATAATTGATGGTGATGGAATCATCAAGAGCCACGTCCGTCGAGAACTTATTCAAAATGGTAGTGAATCGTTGGTTGAAATCTTTCACCTTATCCTTCTTATGGCACTTTAACATACTGAGCTCGTTCAGGAGCATAAAAGGCATCTTATCTTCTGAAAATTTATCAAGGAATGTTTTACGTAATTCTTCCCATGTTTGAATCGAAGCTATAGGCAGATATCGATACCAATTAGTGACCGTATTTTTGAAAGTATGAGGGAACAGGTGACAAGCCACATCATCATGTTGCACTCTCATCATTTGCAAGGCTAAGTATAAAATTTTGATGTGATCGTCAGCTGAGGTTGCCTTCTCGGGGTCGAATTTCGGGAGTTGATTCTCGAGATGGCGAGGCATGTCATGGAGTTGGTCTCAGATGCTTAATGGGTATTGATCCATTTGGGCCAAAGGATGACAGTGGTTGCCACTCAATGGGGGGGGGGGGCGGGGCAAGGGGGCAATTGGGATTCCCCTCCTACTCACTCTCTGTGCTTGACCCCCTGCTAGTGTGGGGAGGGTGCCTGCCATTTCCCTAGGGAAGTATGAGGTGTCCTAAGTCCAGGGCTTTTCTTGTATTCCTGAAGTTCCTCAGGTTCACATGGAATCTAAGGAGCTGCTCATTATTATAGAATTTAATGTGGTCTCTAATATTATCCCCAATCCCTTGACTGAGGTACCCTTCAATATTTTCTCTTAAAGGTTGGTTGTTTACAGTGGTATCTTTTGGGGGCATTTGATTGTTTCCCTGTGTTTCTCCCCATCACGGTTGGTTGTTTCCCCAGGTGATTATACTCCTAGGAGCTTCTCTTTCAGATGTTGGGGGAATTTATAACCCCTTGATTGAGAGCCTTTCAACAGAATATGCATATTCATCAAGTGATATCTTGATTAGCTGAGATATGGAATTAATCAATACGCCTTGACATGTGTGATGTGTGGAGGGGTTGGGATTGGACAGGGAGTTAGTGGTAGGGATTCACTTTAAACCCCTAGTGAACTAAAGAGTAATAGGGCGCAAGGCCCTCAACTGTGCATTTGTGACTTCAAAGGGAGGAAGTTCATGTCCTTTCGATGCATCTTCAAGTGGAGGAGGTTGGGAATACCCCTAATGGGGCTTTGGGAAAGGTGGAACAAAATAGGGATGGTACGATATTTCGAGAGGGGTGGTGGGATGGGGTTGGTTACTTGCTTGATGGGAAGTTTTGGTGTGAGGGCATGTATTGGTGCCTGCCATCAAGACCTCCTTCTAGTGCCAAATATGTTCACGAGCTGAAATTCTCCACCAAGAGTAAAGGGAATCTCCTCGGTGTAGGATCCTAACTAGACCCTGCACCATTTCATTTAGGGATCCTGTCTAGTATGTAGGCCCAACTATCATTTAGGTGAGTTGAGCTCACTTCAGAGAGAGGTGGGATACAAACTCAATTGAATGCATGAACTTCAATAAATACAAGGAAATAACTGACAAATGTTTAGAACAAGAACACCATGAATAGCCAAATTATGAATAACATAAACCTTACATAAAGTAACTATTAGCAGGCTTCAGATAAGATCATGCCATATAACAAAGTGCTCAACAACTATAAAATAATTCATAGTAATTAAGCATCTATAAGTGTAAGCAACCACAAGTCTACGGTAAGATTACAAAAATATCAACAAAGCAATTCACCAATAGAAGCATAGAGTTAGCAAGTCATATGCCATCCATGCGTAGAAAAACAAAGTTCGTAGCATAAGACAACACGTGAATCCATTGTGTATCAAAGAACTCTCAGGAACATCCAATCCACCAAGAAAATAATACCCATGGCACCACGACATAAAATATTTGTGTAATCCAATAGTGGAAAATAACAATCACTCCTTGCATATATTAGAAGAGCATATTAAGTTCTCTCAAAGCAATATTGTCCCAAAATAAGTCCTCAGTTAAAAGTCCTCTACAATGTTTCATGAGGGTGTATTTATGAAATGAGGGTGACCTTTGGCCTAACCGTAACCTTTGGGCTTCTTTATGACCTTTCAAGTACCTAGTGACCTTTAGACTTCCTTACGACTCTTTACATTCCAAAATTGTCCTATCCTATCCTAATTTGCCAAAATCACAAAATAAGCCAACATATATTCTATCAACTTAACACTAGAAAGTTCAAGAATGTTTAGGTGGAGTTACTCCATTAGGTAAGTATGCCACAACTTGTATTCAACTCCAATGGGGGTGATCTGTGGTTGCTTCTTGTCATGTCTATGCAAGCATTCAAGGGAATCTGGTATGAGAGTGGTCCCTTTTACATTCACATGACTAACCAAGGTTACCATCTTTGTATACATCCTTACTGGTTCAGCCACGTAGTGTGTGATATTCTCCTTTCTAACTGATCCAAGTTTGGACAAAGTCTGGTTGCATTTGCAGAAGGAATGCCTTACCGTAGCCTATCGGAAACTCAGACCACTCCAATATGGTCCTTACACCATTACCAAGGCTATGGGAGATAATGCATTTGAGCTCAACATTCCCCCATTTCTTGGCCTGAACCTAGTGTTCAATGTGGACTGCCTTTGACCATATTTCCCACCATTGTTGTACACAACAAGCATTGCAAAACAACTCACACCTACAAAGTTAAATCTAGACTACATGGAACAAGCCACAACTAATCAGACCATGGACACATAGATCAAGAACACCTAACAACAAAGTATCCACCTATATCGAGTTGTCAATGCAGACGAACTCCTTCACTAGGGCAAGTGGCTCACCAAGGACCAAGTTCAACAGTATTTTCATCATCTGATGGAGGAACTTAATGCAATGGGGACCTTTGCTTCCTAAGAGGGGAGGAATGATCTAGGTGGATATTGGTGGCCACCCGCCCATTCCACTGGGACCCCCACCATTTTTTCTTTCAATTTTTCAGTTTCCTTAATTGTAGTACAATTTACTATTTTTGGTATTTTTTTCGAGTCCTGAACTTCTAGTGCCATTTTGATGCCCTAAACGACGTTTTTTTTTGGAAAACCACGTTGGTTAATAGTAGATTTTAACTACATATTTTCTAATGTTAGTTGTAGTCCTCAAATAGATCTTTCTAACGAGGTATCATGGTCATCAAACATAGATCATATGCCAAAGTTACAACCCCAAGAAGTTGATGTACCAACTTACCCCAACGGGGCCCATAGTTTGGTGTTTCATCTCCTAGGGTTAGGTTTCTGGATGTTTATGGTTTTCCATTGTTTCTCAATAATAAATAGGCCTTCAATCCTGATTGTAACATAGTTCAAAGGCATGTAGCCGCTACATCTCTTCTCACAAATAAGCTACCATTACCTGAGCTAGTTTATTTCCATTATGTATGTAAGCATATTTCAGTTCTTTGATATTAATGAAATGAAGTTTTATTTCCACTACATCTCTGTTTTTATAGTTAAATCTATAATTTTTTATTTCTTGTTTAAATTCATATCAACCTGGATCAGTAACGGGCAGATCATATGCGCAGGCAACCTGTCTACATGTGCCAACGAATGGTTGAACTTCTTGTGAGATGTCTTCCTACTTTCTCACATGCCAGATGTCTCCGATGGATGGGACTCCATGGGCCTCAATCATTGATTCTAGACCATTAAAAAGGTGTCTATATGAACCCAATCCTCTATCTACATGCTTCGTTAGTTTGTCCTTTGACTCGAGCTTTCTGCGTAGCTGGAGTTTGGCATTTTGCATGGTGATCCAATCTTTCTTTGAGACTACTGCCAATTCCCCCAGATACTTGACAAACCAC